>JAJMEC010000087.1:0-81748 GCA_030573955.1 Yamadazyma triangularis | reverse complement strand
TTAGGTGCTTGGTAGTATCTGTTTTACTGACAAAACCATAGTCACAACTAATGTACATATATGGAAAAAAATTATGAATATGAACTAAGGTATTGAAGAAGTATTTCTCATCTTTGACGTGAATAACTAAGGGTCCATGAATTCGAATAACTGGTACTTGTGATACCTGACCAAACAAATTATCCAAACAAACAGGAGATGCTTGGTAAGAATCGTAACTATTTATTTGGATCTTAATGTCATCATCCATGTAGCACTGATAAGGTGATGATTGCAAAGGTACGCGGATAGAATGCGATCATTACAAAGAGACTGGGGTTTACACGATAGTTTCAAAAAAAAAAAAAAAAAAAAAAAAAGCGGCAATTTTACAATGAAAACGATGGTTTTAGGAACCATAAATCAGTGGCTGCACCAAGTATATATATAGTGTTTAGGAGCAACAACAATACCTTTTATGAAGCGGCACTGTTTTTATTCCTCTGTTGACGTCCACCGTTGCAAATCGTATAGACAATTTTAATACAGCAATGGATTATCGGCGGCATATTTCTTTGCTCTTGGAAGGATGATTTTTACTTTGGTATAATGTAGAGGCTCGAAACATCCATTAAGATGAAATCAAGCAATGGTCTTCAAGAGGGAGAAAACAAGACAAGAAAAAAAGACTCATAATGTGTGAATCCGGTTATTCGGTGCTTGAGAGAGACTGAAGAACAACAGGTTGACTTATCAGACTATTGTGCGGTAGACAATGCATTGTCTACACTTTTTTTTTGCTCCATTGTTCTTAGTTTCTACATTTGCAGGTAAAACACATTAGACTCAGGGTCTCAATTTTATTTCCAACTTTATTACTCTGGCATGTCCTATCTATCTTATCAAGATAAGTCAATATTATTCTCTAAATACTAGAAAACACTTATAATTATCACTATTTTCTATTTTCTGACTCTATAAAGGAGAAAACACCATCCAATTCGTTGTAGAAATGTTGGTAGTGTCTCTCAGTTTTGTGTAATGTTTGGGCGATTTTCAAAGTTCACTACTGCGAAGTCAGTGATTTGAGAAAGGATTACAAACTTTTGCCCTTTTTCTTAAAACTGCATGGTTTAATATAGGGAATACATACATATACATATATATATCTACATACTTATATTGTATAGTCCCTAGGTGCTATATTAATAAAAGACAGGTTCTAGATTCAAACAGATAGTTGATATAGGAAAACAAAGTGAAGAAGCAGTGTACGATCCATTGTTTCCCTTTTTTTCGATTCTATTGAAACAAATACCCTTAAAAGCTTCCCCCTCCCCTTGCCGTCGTCATTCCCTTGAAAGATATTTTAATTGAAAAGCTCAATCCATAGTAATAAACTATATCGAGTAATTATTTTATTGGTTTATTTTTTTTTTTTCACTTTGATCAGGTAAAGACTTTGGAAGTGTTTTACTGCAATTGATTCTTGTTCTGTTTTATTTTATTTTATTTTATTTTATTTTTTTTTTGCTTTTATTGATAAAAACATTAGCTGGTTTTGTATTATACTTAAGGTAACTTTATCGCATTGGTATTTTTATTACTATTTAATTTGCATTATTCTGTCATAATTTTTACATAATGTCATTTGAGAAAGATTTAAATCAACTCAATACAGGTATACAAAATACTTCAATCTCGAATCGCAGACCGTCAGATGTGAGTCAAGAATCTATCAACTCAAGTATAGTTTCGAAACAGGGGTCCCGGACAAATTCAAATAACAATTCAAGCAGTCAATCACCAAAATTGAACCATTTAAATACTATTCCAAATTCTCCTCCCATGTCTTCATCTCATTCTCAATTATCAAGTGATATTCAAGCTAGACTTTTGGCATTTCAACAAAAGAGAACTCATAAGACTCTTGAAAAAGATGAAGTTCAAAGTCGTAACAATTCAGAGCCAAATATTGCTGAAGATACGACTAAACCAATACCACCTTTACCAAATCAACAAATGAGGTCATTATCTTCCAATGATACTACTGATCCTAGGGTAGCAAATGAATTATCACCTAAGGCTTCTTTGAGTTCTAGACTTCCGAGGAGTCCTCAACAGGCGTCCCGTTTAGGATCAGATCAACAGTCTGGTGATGTGTCTAGCAGTAGTACTATAGCACTGAGTACAACTTTAACCAACTTGTCATCCAATAATTTATCGTCTGCACCTTCGGTCAACCCGCCATTTGAGTTGAATAATAGAAGACCTTCTATTTCTCAGAGGAGAGGAATGAAGCTTAATGTCAATGATATAAATAATACCCCAACTCAACCTACCAATACAGGCTCTCCATTAGGTTTAAATGAGCAGAGTAGTCAAGAGCCTATAATGAATACCAGTGGTGAATTATCAAGGAGACTAAGTGAACGTAAGAAGAGACCCAATTTTAAATTGAATCTTAGTAATGAAACTCCTGACAGTTCTAACAATTCTCCCAGCAGCATTGATTCCGCTTTAGGCAATGATTCCGGGAAGAAATTGCAAGGTTTATTTGCTAATTATTCTAAATATATTGATATCAAATCTGGGTCTTTGAATTTTACTGGTAAAGCTTCTTTACATTCAAAAGGAGTTGATTTTCTGTCAGGATCATCATTTCATATTTCATTGGACCAATTGGAATTTATAGAAGAATTAGGTCGAGGAAATTATGGAACTGTCTCCAAGGTATTACATAAACCTACAGGGGTTTTAATGGCCATGAAAGAAGTGAGACTTGAATTAGATGAAAAGAAATTTACCCAGATTTTAATGGAATTGGAAGTATTACATAAATGTAACTCACCATTCATTGTCGATTTCTATGGTGCTTTCTTTGTTGAAGGGGCGGTCTACATGTGTATTGAGTATATGGAAGGAGGATCTTTAGATAAGATTTATGAAAAAGATATGGGAATTCATAATGAATCTTATTTAGCGTATATTACAGAATCTGTTATTAGGGGGTTAAAGGAGTTGAAGGATGAGCACAATATAATACATAGAGATGTTAAACCAACTAATATTTTGGTGAATTCCAATGGTAAGGTGAAATTATGTGATTTTGGAGTTAGTGGTAATTTAGTGGCTTCGTTAGCTAAAACTAATATTGGGTGTCAATCATATATGGCTCCTGAAAGAATTAAGACATTAAACCCAGATGATAACACCTACTCAATTCAATCGGATATTTGGTCTTTAGGATTAACCATATTGGAAATAGCTAAAGGTAATTATCCATATCCAGCTGAAACTTATAATAACATTTTCAGTCAATTAAGTGCCATTGTTGACGGGGATCCACCAAGACTTGATGGTAAGATCTTTTCTAAAAATGCTCAGTTGTTCGTTAAATCATGTTTACATAAAAATCCTGATTTAAGACCAACGTATTCAACTTTATTAAATCATCCCTGGTTGCAAAGTTATAGACAATCACCTAGTCCTGATTTCGATAAGTTTGTCCAAGAAAGAATAAGACAATACAAAGATAAAGATTCAGCCGGTAAGTCAACTGCTGATGCGTCTGCATCAGCTTCTAATGCTTCAGCTACTGCTAAATCTAAAGAAAATGTATCTTCTCTATTGAAGGGTAAGGTCAGAGCACCTGCCTTACATAGAGGTGGGCTTCTAAACAACAACAGAAGCTTTGTTAATAGATAATTTATGGAAAGGAATGCATATAGATTTATTTATCCATAAGTTTTTATTTAGTTATATTATATTAAAATATAAAGTAATTATTGAAATCAACATGGTTGAATATATTGTTATTGTCATTATTTGTCATTCGCACTGGTGTTTCTCGACTTTTCAAGGATATACTGAACACCCCTTTTACACCTATTTTGACAGACAAAGGATGTTACAAATTGAACAACACAATTTCTTGTTGAAAAAGACACTTACAGATCTTGTTAATTCAGAGATTGAATCATTAAAATCAATTGAAAGAATTTTCACCGATTTTGATTTTACAACTTATCATATATCTAATTCACCCGACAGCAAGAATATAATTTTGTTGTCAGTTTATACTAAATGTTGGAATGATTTAGCTAAATATGGAGTGGACGGATATTTAGATTCTAAATATTCTAAATATTCTGATGTATTAAAAATTTGTCAGGGGAATGAAGTGGAACCCAACTATAATTATTCATTTGTTCTTGATTTACAATCATTACAGGGACAATCCGAAGAATATAAACTTGACTTAATTGATCTGTTATCCAATTTAAAAAGAAATTGTATTGCTGCCCCATTTGAAACTGCTTTCAATAGGTATGATGAATTATCCCAGTTATATGCCGATACCAATACTTATTCCGAAGAAATTAAAGCGGAGTTACAAAATGAACCAGTGTTGACTATAAACTATAGAGGTTTCGATGAAAGTATCTATATCAAACCTTCATTTGATAGAGTGACTGTTATTTTCTCTACAATTTTCAAGGATGAAACTGATAAAATCTTTGGTAAAGTTTTCTTACAAGAATTTGTTGATGCTAGAAGAAGATCAGTTCAAACTGCACCTCAAGTGTTATATTCCCATAATGAACCACCATTAGATATTAAAAATGAGGTTAAAGGTAACTCCAATGATAATAGAGGATTTGTAACTTTTGTATTATTTCCAAGACATTTAGTTAAAGGAGATAGAAGAGATAATTGTATTTCTCATATTCAATTTTTCAGAACTTATTTCCACTATCATATTAAATGTGCCAAAGCCTACATGCATTCAAGAATGAGATTTAGAGTCAAAGAATTTTTGAAGGTCTTAAATAGAGCTAAGCCTGAGAATGTCGATGATGAAGGTAAATTAATTGAAAATAGGAAGACTGCAAGTGGTAGAAGGTTTGAAGTAGGTAGAGTATAATGGAAAAGAAAAAGAAAGAAAGAAATAAAAATGGTTTAACCGAATATATGATTATATCTATATATTTTTGTTACTCGTATATACAATGAAATAAATGATATTCTTGATCTAATTAGTTTATTCTTTAGGTTTTTTAACACCATACTTTGATCTAGACGTTGATCTATTAGCAACCCCACTCAAATCATACGCCCCTCTGACTAATCTATACTTAACCCCAGGCAAATCTTGTACTCTACCACCTCTGACTAATACGACATGGTGTTCTTGTAAATTATGACCTTCACCAGGAATAAGACATGAAATAACATTCCCATTAGTTAATCTTACTCTACAACACTTTCTTTGGGCAGAATTAGGCTTTTTAGGCTTAACAATCATGACTCTTAAAACAACACCTTTCTTGAAAGGATTTGCTTTCAAGTGGGGGGCTTTAGATATATATGGTTTTTCTGGAAAGCCTTGTTTCCCTTTTCTTACTTGATTTAAAGTAGCATAAGTCTTTTGTTGATTTATTTTTGCAATCCCATATGTTATGGATGGAAAATTAAATAACTTTGGGGTTTGAGGAAATCTGAGGAGTGGAGCAGTAATAAGTGATCTAGAAGATGGGACCAACCCTGATATTAATGGTCTGAACATTGGTTTAATGATAGATTGTAGCTGAAAATTTTTTGTGCGAGCAGTTTTACAATAGTACAAGGAAGGATAGATGCAAAAAGCAAAGAAGAGAGAAAGAAGAAAAGAACAAAGAAACAAAGAAAGAAGTAAACCAGGAGATAAATAAATATGTAATTACAGAACGTAAAGATCATTAATACAACAGAAGAATACGATCCTAACAGAACTGCTTTAAATAGTAAAGATAGTTGAACTAGATGATCTTCTACAAAGACATATTAACAGATAAATGAAACGATACTTCAAAGTGAAAATTTCATTATCTATGGAACTAAACAAAATAAGTGTTCTCTGAATCTATAGAGATTGTTTGTATTTATCACCTCTATTGCTCTTTATACTTTCAATTATTGATCCCCAAGAGATATTACAAATGTTGAACCACACAGTAGCAGCCGGGTAATTCCATAGTGCGCTCAATAATTTTTTTTTTCCATCAACCACTAAAAATTAATTAAAATTATATTGGTCATATATTTTAATAAATCATGTTCAGATCATTATTAAAAGCTAATACTCCATTAACTTACAGGGCATCCTTTGTGAATGTTCCAAGAATTACTAGAACTTTCCAACCATTATCTGTTCGTTTCTATTCTGCTGGTGCTGAATTAACTAGAGATTTAGCTAAAAGTAGAGTGTTAGAATTACTTGAAGGGTATGAAAAAGTTAACAGTTCTAATAAAGAAATAACTGAAGACTCTTCCTTTGTACAGGATTTAGGATTAGATTCTTTAGATGTGGTGGAAGTGGTTATGGAACTTGAACACGAATTCAATATCCAAATCCCTGATCATGAAGCTGATTCTTTAAAGACAGTTGGTCAGACTATCAATTATATAATTGCTCAACCTGATGCTTGTTAAGATGATGATGATACTTCTTTATCTTCGTATTTTTTTCTTTTGCCCTAATTTTGTTATGGTAAATGAAGGAGCTGCATTATTGTACCAATAGTAGACTAAATAAACGAACATACATGTGTACTTAATATTCTCTTCCAAGTGATGTATAATTATACGGAAGATTGAATTCTCTTTCCATTTATTTCTCTTACCTAGTTTTCTTTTACTACTAACACAAGATTGGATTTTATATCTTGTCACCATAACACATCACGTGACTTTTCTCAAAATAAAATATTTCATCCAATGGAAACGAAAATAATTATTCAAGGTAACAAACATTCAAGATAATCATGGTTTCTGTATGTATTTCCTGTGGAAATCAAAGCATGACATGTGTTTCTTAACTAGAAAAACATGCTATATATCTGGTAACTTTTTTTTACTAACATTCTCCTTTTTAGTACATTAGAGGTCCTGCTTATAAGTCATTCACAACTATCGCTGGTATTAACTTACCTCTTATTAAAAAGTATATTCCAAACCTTATGATTTGGGGAGCTGCTGGAGCCGGTGGTGTTGCTACTTTCACCGAAGGTGTTCCATTGTTCCAAGATACATTTTATACAAAAATTCCATACTTTGGTAAGCACTGGGAATATGACCCTGATCCAGAAGATGTTCCAATTTAATTTAATTTAATGCTGTTTTAGTGTATATTTTACATAACTAATTAAGATAATCCATAAATACAATAGATTATATATTGTATGTAGCCATTTTTAATAATGGCATGCAGTAAACATAGTTGTAACTCTATGGGATGTAGTCTAATGTTTGATTGTCACTTTTCCGGTTCAAGTATTCATTAGTTATCAAATATTCAATATTAGATTTCAAATCTGATATTGATATGGGTCCTCTGTTTTTAATCATGACTAGTGTCTTATTGATTAAGTCATTGAATAACAACAGTTTTTCTTGTTTCATAATTCGTATCACGGCACTTCTGATTTCAGAATCCCTATTAGAAGCTATAGTCTTTTCGACTTCACTAACTGATGAAGCATCTTTTTCTCTAGCAAGAGGGATTCTTATTTTTTTGGATTTATCAATGAATTTTGAATTATAGAAAATCTTATTATCTTTTTCTATCAACACTTTATACTTTTCAGTTAAAGAAGTGATGATTCTCTTTAAAAGTTTCCCATCAATATTGGTTAATTCCATTACTTTTTCAAAACTTAATGATTCATGATCTTCAAAAAGACAGAGAACTGTAGCCTGTAAAAGATTTACCAGTAATTCATAATCCCCAGATTCGAAATGCCCAACCATAGTAACTTGATGTAAGGAGTAGTTACTCCAATCTAAGTTATGACCCTTTGCCCTTTCATCTGAATTGTGATAGTGTACAGTGAATTGATCCAACATTGAACTAAATTGTTGGGGTAAAATAATTTCGGAATCCTTCTTGGGTATTTCTGGCCAATATTTTTTTTCTAGGATCAATGCACTAAAATCAATAGATTTATCATCAAGATATGGCACCAGAGAATACTTTTGTTTAGATATTTCTAAATCTTTAAACATCGTGTTTAATCCTATAGTATCCTCTGATTCTCCAACGACTTGTAAAATGGAACTAATAATGGTCCTTTCCAACCTATGATCGATGGTCTTACTCAACAAAAGTCTCCGGGACAACTCCTTTTTGTAAGTGACAATAAAGTCATTCTTATTGTTGATATTTTTAAATATAGTTAAGAAGTTTTCTTGAACAGTTTCAAAAAAAATATCAGCTCCCTTTTTAGCCTGCTTTAAGAAGGAATCGTTGAATCTACAAAGTTGATTGATAATAAGGTGATTAACTGCCTTACTTTGATTTAAGCACTTGGAAAATGAACTTCTGATTTCAAGTTCAAACCTTGGCTCATCAATAAACTTTGTATCTGCTATATTTTTGAACTTATTATGCAACTCCACTAATGAATTTATAAGATTTTTGGACTTGTCTTTCTCGAATGTTTGAATCAATTTATCAGTTTCAGTATAGATTAGCTGACCCCACTCGAATAGTAGAATTTTGACGGAGTCAAAATTGTATTCGTTTAAAGTCTGCTTACCTAGTTCATAGATCATTTCTAATTGACGAGAATTATCTGGCGATAATAAGTATGGAAAACATTGAGAAAGTATTTCGTTATAATTATTGTATAACAAAGTCCATTTTAACCTTTTCAAAAGGTCGTCACAAAATTTCAATGTGTGTCCACAACTTTTGAAGAAATTCACTTCTTTCGACATTTGACTGAGAACAGTGTGAACATAAGTTTCTGGGGTCTTAAACCATTGATATCTCAATTTATCAAACATGGACACAATCAGGTCAATTAGATTTCCATTAATTTTTATTTTTCCATCAAAGTTTAACTTTATTAATAATCGTGTAAACTGATCTAAAAGTTTTAAATCATCGGTATCTTGTTGTCGATGACACCAATCTAAAAATGCAGTATATCTTGTTAAAGTTAAATCGGCTTCCTCTATTGGATTGGCCAACAAATTATTCAAAAACAAGGTTAATCCCAATTCCAATATCATTTGTTTGCGTGGATGTTGCAAAAGATAACTTCTATCCATATATAAGAATAATTTGTTTAATAATCTTAGTTTATTTTCCCAGTCCTGATATATATCCAAGTACAATCGAATGAATTCGGTATTGTCGATTGAGCTGTGTACTAAATTAATAACCTTTGGCTTTACATCATCATAAAACTTAGTTTCTATTTTAGCTTTCAACCTATCACTTAATTTTGATTGTTCTGCCAGTCTGAACTTACACACTGATTCAGTTTTCTTATAATAAAACTCATAGCCATACTTCAATGATTTGGATTCTAGTACCAAATCTATAGCTTCATCAAGTATTCTCTTAGCAGTTTCAAGTTGTTCTAAGGCATGGTGTTCTTCAGCAGGTTTAGAATTAGGTTTGACTCTTTTGGCATTAAATTGAAAACTAGTATTCTTTGATCTTGATTGCAAAAGTGAATGTGATCTTCTTTTCAGAGATTGAGATAGATGAGATGGAACAAAAGGTTTATTTGGAGATTCTGATGTCTCTGACACAGGACCAAAATTCAATATATTTGATGTCGTTTCATCAGCCATTCTTTTACCAACCACTATTAATTAACAGAAATCCTTTGCGCATAACTGCGCTGCGACTTTTATTTATAATTTATAAACCCTAGTATGGATTCTAGACCACAAAAACCACAAGAAGGAATTCTAAAAGAAGAAACAAGACCGATTATTGAGGACTCAGCAGTATTGAGTGGTATATATAAGAAAAATGGATCTTTTGATAGACAGAGAAAGATATTATTGGAAAACTTCAAAGAATCAGAAACACATTCTAATCTATTATTGAAGTTAAAACTAATGGTAGAAAATAAAGTTAAGAATGATCCTCAAATATTAATGAAGAATAAGGGGAAAATGGCTGCTTTAATACAAGGAGAGATTATGAGTGAAAATAATGGTAAGGATGGACATGGTTTATTGAGCATAGTGGATAAAGATATACAGGAAAAGATTATTGAATCCCCCGAGTTTCATAATATATTGAAAGGTGAACTTAAAGATACTAAACGAAAGGCAGAAGGGATAACAGATGAAGAATATGTCAAGCAGTTGGAAGAAGAAAACGTTCAAAAACAAGAAATGAAGAAGAATGCTGAAGTCTCAGCACTTAACAATGAAGATAATCACGACAACAATTTTACGCCTAAATCCCATAGACCTAATACATCTAACAGAGTCACTAAAGCCCCTAGGTTTAATATTAGGTCAGATAAAGGTGGAGAAAAATCTTCTAGTAAAGCTAAAGATTTCCATTTAATGTATTAACTAGAGATGAAATGGATAAAATTTATAACGATGGGTATATGAATTTATGTATATAGTACATAGAAGCAAACTATAACGTAACACTTTAAAGAATCTATTCTTCGGTATCAAATATTTCATTGGCAATCAACATTAACTCTTCAACAACTTTACTCTTATAACTTAAGTCTTGAGGGTTCATAGAATTATCATTTAATATCACTGGACCCCAAATAATAGCTATGTTTTTAATAGACATTCTGTTAACATGTTGCATTGAAACCACTTTATTTAAATGGAAAATCAATGCTCGTAATGTAAAGTAGGCACCATCGGGTAAGTTATAAACCAAATGATGTAATTTTTTAGCAATGAAACCTTCATCCAATGATTTTACAGTTTCAATAAAGGATTGGTAATACTCATAGGTTAACAATGGACCTGGTAAGCTTGAAAAATATAACTTTAACAATGAAGCAATACAATAAATATCAGTATCTATAACATTATTTGGATCAATGTTATTCCCAATCAATAAGTAATTAGTAAATTTCAGATCAATCGAATCTTTTAAATTTTGAACAATTGTTACATTTCCACTCTTTCTGTATATACCTTCAAGCTCTAATCCATAAGATTCAATGACTTCAATACATTTTTTAACAATTAAAGGCACGTTATCAATTCCTGAAAATTGAATCACTTCTTCAATGGAAACCCCGAAAGTAGGTTGAGGATATTGTTCATTAGACATTTGATTCAATGATTTTGCACCATTCAAATCTGGGGTATTTGGTTGACTATTGGGGTCTAATGAGTTGTAGGTAACTTGTGTTTGATCATCTCTCATACTTGGCAGCGATGGATTTACATTGCCACTCCTGTTTTCATTGTTCAGCATATTAGGCTCGTAAGCAGGGTTTAAGTTATTATTATCATTAATATTATTGTTATTACCATATTGACCAGACTCAACATTTGACTGAGGAGTTGATTTTGATGATGTATTATTTAAGAAAGGTTTAGCAGTTTTCTGTTGTGGTTGGAATTTTGTTAATGATGGATGGACTTTATATTCAATTGGAACCAAAGTCTTATTAGCAGCATCTTTTTCACATTTAATTAAATAATTATAGAGATCTTTTTCATTGTCAACAGAAGCAGCTAAAGATTTCATGGATAATTTGTCACTAGTTAATGGTGATATCAATACACCAGAGTTCATAATTAAAGTTTCATTCCAAGTAGCTAATTTTTGTAATTGAACATTCATTGCAATATCCATTTCTAAAACCAAATTCTTCAATTTTTTAGAATGATCAGGTCTATAAACCATTGAAATTTCATCCTTTAATTTTTTACAAGTAGTGACTTTCAGCTTATATTCTTGGTCTGCCATGTCCACTTTTCTTTGTAAATCATCCTCTTGTTGTTCAACTGATTTGTTTTTCAAAGAAAAAGATTTCTTAGGATCACCACTTTTTAATTTTTCCAAATCATCACATAAGTGATAATATTTCTGTTTAGCTTTCTCAGCAGCAACTATAGAATCTTGACATTCTTTTTCTTTACGTTTACCTTCTTCTTTGACAGTTTTACGATTTCTAGTAACGGTGGCAATCAATGAAGTCAATTCGTCATACATAACATTTAAAGCAGTAACATAAGATGATCCAACATTATACAACTTTTCATCAAATTCAATAATTTGATCAAGTTTTAAACTAAATGAATCAGCCTTTAATTTAGTAGGATTCTTTATAGCTGATCTGGATTGTCCTCCAAATTTCTTTAATTGGGTATAATGATCATCTTCAATAATAGCTTTCTTCTTAATATATTTTGAAAATTCTTCTCCAGTTGTTAAACTCTTTTTTAATCTCGTTAATAATATATCTAAACTTGAATCACTATTAAGTATTTTATTGATTCGATCACTCTCTAATAACTTTGTATCCTCGGATGACATTTTGAATTAAATTCCAATATATCTTGTGTTGGATCTGTTTGGTTATATATAGAAGTTGGAAAATATGTATACAATAATATCAAAAGTCAGTTAAAAAAGTTTTTCCTTTTTAATGTTTACTTGTTCCAGTATAGAACGAAAAGGTCTAGAAACTGCGCGCAGTCGTAAAATCATTCCCGTCTATTTATATAGCCTTTTTTTTTTTTTTTTTTTTGTTTGCACTTTTGCAATTGGGCCTATAAAACTAGAATTAGATCTATGTATATTTGTATATTTGTTTTAACCGAATGTTTTAACCGAATGAATTCTTTTCTATTTCAAAGAACCATTTAACCGTTGAGTACCTTTTAATTTCTATAATTCCTATGCGTAGCAAATACCCTTGTTGTCATTTTAAAATAACATACTTTGTCTCTTTTCATCATCACCAAATGTATTAACACCATGTTCCACACTAGCAACAGAGAATTCCAAATCATCAGTGGTGATCATGTCCCAGAACTTATAGATCATCATTATGGTAAAAGTGTTACATAAAGTACCAAAGAATAATCCATCAATGTAATGAGAAACCCCTTGACAAATCTTATCATTGAAAGCATAAGTGATGACCTGACCAGCCACAAAGAAGAAAGTACCTAAACAGATGGCACCCAAGGGCCAATAAGAATCTAAAGCAAAGAACACCAAAATGACTTGACTTATTAGATAAATCACCAATATTATTGCATTCATAATGTAACTGACAACAAATAATGGTAAAGTATCAGTATTATTCAAGGAAGTAGACCAATTCTTGAAAGTGAAAAGGGAGACGAAAAAATTAATGATGAACCAAAGAGCAGCAATTGATCTTACTGTCCACATGGATTTTCTTGTTCCATCTTCCCAAAATTGGAAACAAAGTAACCCATTATAGAACAATGCAGCTACACATGCACTAGCAAGTCCTAATTGGACTGAAACGAAGTATGCATAACTATCAGAACTTGGTGGTGAAACTCCACAATCTACTACCAATGAACTAACGATTAATCCAATATATAAATAGAAGAATACCAACATTTCTGTTCTTCCAATAGCTGTGAATTTGGCTCTTACATTAAATATAATAATCAACAAAATAATCAAGGAACCAAAATGAACAAAAGCATTCCCAATTTGAAAAATCATAGTATTGGCTAATTCAACTGGTCTAGCGTAACACTCTGTTAAAATCCCTCTAGTGAACTCTGAACTTTGATTAGCTGATCCTATTACAGAACATAAGGGTAATGCTGTATCTTTACAGATCTCATGAAAGTCTCCAAATCCCATGTTGATAATGTGTGGAAGATTATACTTTTAAGATTATCCTAGTATTTTTGAAAGGGAAATTTGTACTCTTTTGATCACCAGGAGTGCCTCAGAAAATTTTTTTACCTCACTTGAAATCAAAACAAAAAGAGCCCGCAGTTACCTAAAACAGAAGTTTAATTGTTGCAACAACAATAGATGGCAATAATGACAAACTGATTACTTTACTCTTTTAAAAGATATAATGATTTGTTTTAACAATAGTATATAAAAACAGGATATCTTGCAAGCCAGCATTTTTTTCATGATATAATATGGTAGGTAAGATATAAATAGACACTGGATCGACCGCGTTTTCGAAGGTTATGTATTGACATAAACTATAAATAAACCATAAATAGTGAAAGACCATCATTATTATATACAAGAAGTAAAAGTAAAAGTAAAAGGAAAAAAAAAAGGAAAAGAGTATCACATTTGATAAGGTGGTGGAGGTGGTGCTGCTTTCATGTAATCATGATCATTATAATATAATCTTTGTTGGATTTCATGAAGTTTATCTTTAACTGATTTCAAATCAGTATAATTTACCGTAGCATCATCGATATAATCCTTATTGGTAAAGTTGAAATAATTATTACCAATACCCACACCACTTAATAATGAACTATTGGAGTTATTAGGTGAGTTATTGTAAAAGTTTCTGTGGAAATGAGAATGAGAATGAACTGGTTTAAACTTCGAAGGTCTTGGATGAATGATATCTTCATTATTGACCGACGTGGTATCGATGGAATCAGTGGATGACGTTGGTTTAATGGTTTTAATTGGTGATTGCAATAATTGAGGTGTGTCGTCAATGGAACTATTAGCCTTTGTATCTTCTTGATCTTCCAGTTCTTTGTCCATGATGACTGTTGTATCGTCAAATGTGGCAGTCGTATTCTGTTCAGGGCTTGGTAAAGCAGTTGTTGATGACAGTGATGTAGCAGTGGTTTCTCTACTACTCTTGACTTTATTCAATTTATTACCAATCTTAATCGATCTCCTCTTGGGTTTTACAACATTGTTACCATTGAACTTGTAGTAATTGTTTAATTGGATATTGGAGATATTATTCAAAGTATTCTCTAGCTGTTGATCATCATTATCAATCAATAAATTGATGGGTATACCATCATTGATAGAACTATTTGTATTACCATCACCTGGAGTACATGTTCCTGATGAGTTATTTAACAATTTCAAAGATGTAAATAAATTAGGTAATAACTTCTTATTCATCTTTTCCAAATGAGATCTTTGAATTACATTTTTAAATTTGGGTATATGTAAATCTAAAGTTTCCCTTGAATTGAATAAATTTAAATTTGCCTGCAAATTCTTCACGGAATAATTACTAAACTCGTTATTCAAATCAAATAAAGTGACATCATTGGATAATTCATTTTGATTTAAATTAGTATTCATTTTAAATAATTCGTCTGACGAATTCAAAGAAATATACTTTAATGACAACTTATGTAAAACTGTAGGCAAGGTTTCTCTAAATAATTCTCGAATTTGATTTTCAATTTGTTTTTGTAAATAATTGGCTAACACTTGAACCATATCAAAAGTTGAACTAACTTTTATTGAATCAAGAGGATCATTTCTAAAGACTAAAGTTAGACCTTTAGTTTTAGAAAACACAATTATACCAATCCCCAGAATTTTAATATCACTTAATTTTAAGTCCAACGGTAATGAAAACTGATCATTAGCTAACATAAAGTTTGGACTTATAAAATCTGATGAACCACCCATTTTATTTTCAAGTTCTTCCAAATTATCAGAATACATTTTTAATGGATTTGCCTGAACTTTAGTATGTAATGTTATATGAGCATCTCCATCATAATCAACCTTGAAAATCCCTCTGAATCTATCTTTGTCTAACTCACCAATTTCTAAGATTTCAAAATTTGGTGATATCTTACCAAAATTAAGATCCTTGATCTCAATGTCTGATGCTAATATATTAGGTCGTTTACCTGAGTTTAATGTTTGTGACAAGAGTTCTTTGGTCCATTGTGACATAGACTCTGACTCTAGCAAGTTCCAATTAACATTAAAAGACATTCTGACTGTTGAAGTAAACTATTGTGACACTTCTAGGTCTATTATCCCTTATTGTTTGGCTTTGTTTATATCTGTAGACCAAATGTTTTTTTTGTTTCTTACAAAGGCGTTTTGATGCGTTAAAAAATGTCAAGGATATTATTCTGTTGATAAATACTGTGTTATAATTCCCTGTTTATGAAATAGGAACTCACTACCTTTTAAGTTTAAAGTGGGTTTGCCGTTCTTGTAACTTTCTTAATTTTTTTTTTTTTTCCTAAAGGTCTTCTGATTGGTTTCAAATTAGTGTGCGCACTTTATTTACAATAATTTGACCTAAACGGGCAGTGGTCAGATTCTTACATAAGCAAAGGTCAAAGAATGAGTATACACTTAGCTGAGAAATAATATCTTTCAATAACTAATGGAACCAATGGATAAATTATTGTATGATTTTTCAGTGTATGATGTAAATAATAAAGAAGTTCTGCTAAGTGAATTTAAAAATAAAGTTGTTGTGATTGTGAACACAGCATCATTATGTGGTTTCACTCCTCAATATTATGAATTGGAACAATTATATCAAAAGTATAAGAATGATGGACTTGAAATCATTGCCTTCCCTTGTAATCAATTCAACGAGGAACCACTACCTATACAGGAAGTGGTAAAGCAAATTCGGAAGAGATTTAAAGTGACATTTCCTATTTATAATAAGATTTGGGTAAATGGTGACAAAGAGATCCCATTATATTCATGGTTGAAGCAATGTAAACCAGGGAGGCTTGGGTTCAAAGGAGTACTTTGGAACTTTGAAAAGTTCATAATTGATCGCCAAGGAAAAGTTGTAGTTCGATACTTTTCAGATGTCACACCAGTTCAATTTGAACAAGCATTAAAATATTTATTACAAAAATAAATTATGTCTATAGATTATATATGAAGTTTTCAAATTTTCTTCAATAATGAATAATGGGTACTTTATTTTTTACTTTTCTTACTATTACCCCCATCAGAATTATTGTGCTTCCTCTTATTGTTATTAGACAGATCAGGATTGATTTCTTTTAAAACGCACGCCAATAAGGTCTGACATCTTCTGGCAATTTCACTAGCAGTTCTTGATTGCAAAAAATAATCAAATTTGAAGAGAATTGATTCTCTTATACTTTCTTTAATTCTATCATAAATATCGGGTCTGTCAATACCATACTTGTATAATTGGATTAACAAGAATCTATCTTCTTCATCAGACCAGACTTTTTTATTACTAGAAGCTGGTGGGTACTTCAATGCCAACTCCTGTAAGGGATATTTATATTGACTTAATTTTCTTCTTAAAGATTCTTTTTGTAACTTTAATTTGATGATTTTTTCTTCTCCCATTTCAATTTGACTTATATAACGTTCGTATCCTTCAATGACATCATAATTCTTCCAAAAGTTTTTGGCATATTCTCTAACCTCTTCAATTGATTTATCTTCAAATTCATCGGCTATCAATTGAATAGAATTTCTTCCGTATTTGACATTTAATGATATGAAATGTTGGAAGTCTCGTCTATTCCAATTACCAAACCCTTGGGTTAATAATTCTTCCTTTAGTTTTTTTTCTTCATCTGTCAATGGTCTGGAGTTTTGAATTTCTTCTTGTTCAAGCTTTTGTTCCAATTCTCTCTCGTGTAATGAAGTTGGTGGACCAGCCTTTAGTGGGACTTTATAATTTATTTGTTTTTTATAATAGTTTCTTTCCAAGTCCAATAATTCAACTAATTTAGTAGGGAAAAATTGATGATCATAAATATTAATTTGTTTAGGAGGTCTTGGGCCCGATTTAATATTCGATCTACTACCACCACCAGTATTTAAGACATCCTTATAATACATATCAATTGAATAGTTTTCTTTCCGTTCCCTTTTACCAGGATTGATCCATCCGTGACCTATATTAGTTATCTTTGATGTTTCTTTTTTCTTGAAATTCTCTCCATTCCATTCGTAAACTGATTCATCATTTGTAAAATTCTGTAATGCATTTAAATCTAACTTCTGATATCTTTTATTTAATTCTTCGGTCTTTGATTCTGATGAAGCTAAAATGGCATCAATATCGTCACTTTCACCACTTTTTTCTCCATCATTAGAAAACATATTAGCGGCACCATGTTGAATCATATCAAGTAATTCATCTTTTGAGGCCGCTTTCTTACTTTGATTACCCGTGCTGGTTGAATTTCTTCCCTGTTGTATAACCAATTGATCTAATCTTAATTTCTGTGCAGCTCTTTCGATAACCTTTTCTTCTATAGCATTTTCAGTGATAAATCTAAAAACTTTCACTTGTTTTAATTGACCAATTCTATGTGCTCTGTCCATAGCCTGTAAATCAGCTTGAGGATTCCAATCAGAATCGAATAAAATAACCACATCAGCCGTATTCAAATTAATCCCAAGACCACCAGCTCTAGTGGTCAATAAAAATACAAATTTTGATGAATCGGGTTTATTATATTCATCAATCGAATTGATTCTATCAGCATGATCTGTTTGTCCATCAATTCTACAATATTCATATTCCCTAAAACTACAATAATCTTCCAAAATGTCAAGTAGTCTACTCATTTGAGAAAAAATCAAAACTCTAGATCCTTCTCTTTGAAATTTTTTTAACAACTTGTCTAATATTTCCATTTTTTTAGAATTGTAAACTAAATGTTCATCAGTAGTATAAGGTGGACCTGGTTCTGCCCCTTCAAACAAATATGGATGGTTACAACATTTTCTCAATTGCATAACAATATTTAATAATCTAGTTTTAGATTCTTTTTTACCATTAGCACCATTCACGGCATCAATATCTTTTTCTAAAAGTTTTTGATACCATTTTTTTTGCATATCACTCATACCAATATAAACATTTAATTCTTTCTTGGGCAACAAGGACTTTTCTACATCAGATTTTAAACGACGTAAAAGAAATGGCTTTAGGACCTTATGTAACTGTTGAATAACATTATTTTCATCATTATCCTCGCTATTTTCAAACCACTGGTCAAAAGCTTCCGAATCCCCAAAAACATCAGGTAAAACAAAATTTAATAAAGCCCATAATTCATGTAAATTATTTTGTAAGGGAGTACCAGTAATTAAAAGTCTATTTTTTGAATGAAACACTCTTATAATTTGGGATAACAAGGATTCTTCATTTTTTATTCTATGAGCTTCATCTATAATGACATACTCCCAAGCAAATTTTCTGAATGAAGATTTCTCTCTTATGACAATTTCATAGGATGCAATCACCACGTCGAAATCACAAGCCAATAATCTGTCATTAATTAACTTATGTCTTTCATCCTTATCTCCCTGTAAAACCAAGACATTAAAATCGGGAATCCATTTATTGAATTCTCTGGCCCAATTATCCAAGGTTGATTTTGGAACAATAACAATATGAGGACCATTAACATTCTTATGGTATCTTAAATAACCTAAGAGAGAGATGGTTTGTAAAGTCTTACCTAATCCCATTTCATCGGCTAAAATTCCTGACAAACTATTTTCATATAAAGATACAAGCCAATTCAAACCTTGGATTTGGTAAGATCTCAACTCACCATGAATATAACTTGGAGATTCAGTAAATTCAATAATATTTGAGGTTTCGATTTCGTCATTCAATAATTCAGCATCTTCTTCTTTTTCAGTTTTACGCTCTCTATGATTTGATGATTTCTTTGGTGCTGATTTCTCTTCTGTTAATTTATTCAAGACTTTACTAATGTTAGCATCCTTTTCAGCTTTTGCATCAATAAAATGATGGAATAAACCGGTTAATCCTAATAAATATTCAAATCTTTTTGCCGTTTTGTCCACATCAAATTGGGGCTTTTCTGTGGTGGCAAAATATCTTTTTCTATTTGTGGCAATATCAAATTTATTATTATTATTATTATTATTATTAATTGCAGATTCATCAGGAACTGGTGTACCCATAATTGGTATCTGAAGTATTCGTTAGTAATGGCCTATGTTTAAATTTATTCTTTTAATCATTTACATACACTCTTCTCTGACAATGGAGGTACTTCCATTGATATATCTTTATCGAATTCCTCTGTCATGATAGAAAAAAAAAAAAAAAACAGAATAAGAATAGTCTTGTATTATTTGATCAATATATGTATTATTTTTTTCGCTTCTCGTTCAAAAAATTCAACACGAACCCTCAGCACGAAAGTTTGAGTTACAGTACACGTCCCCCAATGGTAGAAATTGGGTGCTAAAAACAATACTATATAACGTGAAAAGAGTAAAAGCTATTTGTGTAGACTTTAGATCAATCTTATTCAATAGTTTCTTGATTATAGAAGAAAAAAATAAAGAGCCATGGTTTGATTAATTGTGTAAATGATGGTTGGCATATACGCGTTTATTGCAAAATCTATAATCAAAGCTAGGTTGAACTTTTAAAATGACAATTATATATGAGAGAAATGAAAGAGAATGAAGAATTAAAAAAAAAAAAAAAAAAAATTAGTTCACCAGATCAATAAATAGAGAATCAATAGATAGTAACTATATTTTATCAGACATATCATAAAAGTACTTTAAATTGGTCAATAATTAATAAAAATTCCACTTCTATCATAAGCTACTCAGAATATCATTTCTTCTTCAGCTTTTTTGGGCACATATTCTCTCTCTTTGCTCATATCCATTGTAAGGTTGTTATCCAATGGTGGGTACTTTCGCATCACAGATGCCATCAAGTTATGAATACTATATGGTTTGCAATTTAACCGAAAGTTTCATCATGCGCTTACGGTTAATAGTTGGATAATCTTTTCAAATAATCTTCTTTTGTTCCAATTCTCTTCTCTTTATTTTCACAGGAAAAGCTTTCTTCTAACATGATTTTACATAAGAATACATAGACTATCGTAGTATATAAGCTTTACGGTGGTAACACTACCTACGGTTCTATTCTTACATTTAGCTAAATATGGCAACCCGTCTCTGATTTGAGTTATATAATTGAAAGGTTTGAAATTAGAATTTGGTGCTTGTCAACGAGAAGGGGTAGAATTTCTTAAATGGTTATATATTGCTTTGATGTATATATATTAGATTATCAGGCAATTTTGTTTTGTTCCTTTTTTTTTCTCTCCCTCTTTTCCTCTTTTAAATTTAGGTGTTTTTCTAAATATACATCTATTGTTATATAAGTAGGTCCGAAAATTTCCTTCGTGGCTAAGCGATTAGCACATTTTCTAACAAAAAAAAAAAAAAAGCCAACCTACACTTTCATAAAACAATTTGCATAGACCAATCAATAAATCAATAAACCCCAACTTTTGGATTATGAGTAAGATTATAGAAAAACCGCCACCAGTGGAAACGGATTTGGGTATGAATTTAGATATGGATATTGATTTTGAAAGTATTGAAAATTATATTGAAAAATCACCCATAACTAATAAATTCAGAGAAACCAACCCCAATTTACAACCTACAGATACAGAAACTAGAAATACAAATGATGATGATAATGGATATTCATCATTGGATCCTTCAATTGTTACACCACCAAGTCCACCCAATTCAAGTAGTAGTATATCCAATAAGAAGTTTAGTACGACTCCATTAGAACCAGAGGTACCAGAAAATAATAAAGAGCATAAAAACCGATTTAAACGATTTTCTTTAAACCGATTGGATTTAGGAAGTTCTAAAAAATCTACTCCAAGCCATAGGAAATTTAACAGTTTAAACACATCCATGAATAGGTTATCAATTTCAATGTCAAGATCTAATACTTCATTAAGTCATTTAACTTCAGAAAATAATAAAAATAGTACAAGGACATCCCCTGATCGGTCTAATGACACAAATCTGTTGGAAGTATCAAAATTGTCTACTCCTTATTGGAAATATCATGTTTTAAAATTTGGTAAAGATTTGTATTTAACAACAAATCCCAGTTTGAAGCACATTTATTGCAGAAATGGACCAGGATATTACGTAGAAATCATAAGTCCCAGTAAAAATATTTCTCTGTTAACCAAAGGAAACCAATTGACATTCAATGATGGATTCACTATGATTTTTAAAGATATTGAAAGTGTCGACAATAAAGATAAAGAGTTAAAACCTCCGATAATGATTATTCATAAAAAATCCAAGCAAGAAGGAGGGTATTTCACCGTGACATTAAGTAGATCAAGTCAATTGAAGAAGGGACTTATTAAGTACCAGAATGGTGAAAAAAATCAAAATCAAAATCAAAATCAAAATCAAAATCAAAATCAAAATCAAAATCAAAATCAAAATCAAGATCAAACTCAAAGTCAAAAATCTAAAGTTTTTAACGGGTTGTCAATACCTCAAACAATACCTGAAAATTATATTCCGTATGATAAAGTGTCTAATGTTAAATTATTGGAAAATTCTGAAATCTCATTTAAAAATTATGAACTTCGAGACTTTAATAATTTAAAATGGAACATAGGTTCAATTCCCAGGGTGAGATACAGTAAATTAAATAAATTTAAACATAAACTTGTAAATGATGATCAACATAATAGAAATAATGAGGAAATGGTGGAACAATTAAAATATATTGGTAAAAAAAATATTTATTTCCATCAAAATTATATTGAAGCTGGCAGTGATACCCCATATAGAGAGACCAATCCTGAAAATATTTATTTACAATCAGAACAAAAGTTCCCACCAGTATTAGGAATGTTTAGACCTTATGAACAAAAGGCTTCAAAAAGGATCATGAATTCTTTCAATAAGAGAATGAGTAGATCATTTGAATCAGATTATTCTCAATCAAGAATTAATCACAAATTTGTAGACAATGATATTGCTGGAGGATCAGACATTAAAAATTATTACAAATGTGGTGATGGTTTATACCCCAACAATAAGCCTCATGATGATGTTCCCGATGAAAATAAGTTAGGATGGTTAACTATTTATGAAGACAAGGATATGCTTCAATATAAAGGTATGTATGATTTGGTTATAGGGTTGACTTTGGCTATTGGTTATGAAAGTACATTAAATAAGTAAATAGGTTGATAGATCAATTGTTCAATGAGGATATTATAATGCATAGGATTTTTTTTTTAAAAGAAAATTAAAGTATAAACTTTGAAGATCATAGACATTCACATTTATTTCACTATTGCAACCAACAACATTTATGTAAAAGTTCCTTGTTGTGACCTCCGATTTTTGCCTCTTATATCCATTATATGCGGACACAGACAGCTATATATATTCATCACTAAACAGGTTAACAGATCAAAACCCAAGGAATGAATAGGGACATTTAATTCTACATTAGTACAAATTAGCGGTTAAAAAAAAAAAAAAAAAAAAAAAAAAAAAAGCCATAACTATCATAATAGGTAAAATGAGTTCAATTAAATAATAAAAAGAAGTCTCCAAGAACCTAAATGAGAAACCATTTCTTGTTTAGTATTAAATAATTTACTAAAGAAGAGAAGATGATATAGCGGAATGGTATATTGCCTCATTAAGTTAAGTAATTACATTGGAATATATTTTAGCACTTTTAGGAAATGAAGGGCTTTTAATGATTCGCGTGAACCAATGAGCGGGCTACTGTGCACACAATGATATAGAAGGAGTCAAATGCTTAATTCTCTAAAGTATATTCTATTAGTTTCCCTTAGAATCAGGGATAGAAAAGTGTGTAAAACCATAAAGTAGTAAAACCGTAGAAACTAAAAGCACATGAAATAATAGGACAATATAGAAGAGATAGATGACAATTTTTCAGGATCTGTAGGTTCAATCGACTATGAACGAGTTGGAAACAGCATCGGAATGTTGATGAGTAAACACTGCAAATCTAAACCTCTATAGACTTTTAATGATGATCAACTCGTAAAATGATTGATGCATTAACTAAACTGGTAAAATCAAAGGGATCGGTCAATGCCGTGAACAAGTCCAAGCATTTAATTAATAATATTTTTTTTTTTTTTATTTTTCAATTTTACATGCAGAACATATGCAATAAGAATAATAAAAAAATAAATTTCGAAGGAGTCGATAGCAAATAATCGAACAACAGGGTTGAAAATTTAGAGGAAAGGGGTTAAAAAAGAAGGTTAAAGGGTACATGCATATGTCATTTGAGAATCTATCTCGCATTACATGGACCTAATAGTTAGTTTTTAATAGAGTTAGAGTTCTATCATTAGGATCAGGTTGTCACCCATAGACCTCTAATACTATGTGGAGAATACCTAAAGGAAGCTGACATATACATTAAGGACAATAACCTTAAAGTAGGAAGAAACATAAAATGAAGGTAGTATAAGCACGATTACTTTTTTTAAAACTCCTTTGAATCAAAAGTTTTTACGCATAGGGAAAAAATCAATTCCAGTTCCATTGTTTAAATGTGTAGTCATAAATTTTCGACATTGTTTCATTTACATTTTTAGGTTTTTAATATGAAGACAAAGAGTATGTTGCAAGATTTTATAAGTTTTAGGAAATTCACCATCAGAATTATCTGTTAGCAGTAAAATTACTCTTCCTTTAGCCATCGTTGAACAAAATTATAAATATCAATGAGATCCCTTTACGAAGTGTTCTTCACAACCCTTTTGTTTCAAATATAAATTGTTTTAGAATTCTATACTTTTTATTTTTTTTTGATTCTATTACCGTAAAATAACATTAATATTTTCCATATGCTTAATATAATAAAACAAAGGTTTGATAGCTTGACATCAAGCTTTAACCATTTTTATTTCATACCTTTATTCGGATTGATATGTTGGTATGTTTGGTGTTTTGCCTTAATTGGAATGTGGGTTCAAGAAGGTTGTAAGACATATCCTCAATATGATGAAAATGCTTCACCATTACCCTTACAAAGAATTGGTGTCATTTTAGCCCCAGCTTTCTTTATAACATTTATTGTTATCCACTCAATTGTTTTCTGTGTATCAATGTATTTGGAATTTTATCATAGAAAGATTGGTAAATTAATCAAATTCATTAGACCAGAATTACAGAAAAGATTAGCTTTTGCTTCAATTATTACAGGACTCGTTGCCCAATTATTTTTCATTGCCCAATCAGTTGTTGGTTTAATCTTTGTTACTAAAGGGGCAAGACAAGCTAATCATTATGCTGAATTATTAGCTACATTTGCAATTTTAGTTATGATCTCATTAGCATTAAATTTCACCAATTATTATATTATGGGTCAATATTATAGAAAATACGTTAATGGTGAAAGATGGAATAAATTTACTATTTCTTTTATTTTGAAAATTATTTGGCTTTTAGTTACCATTGTTTTGGCAGTTGTCTGTTGTGGATTCTATGTTACCGGTCATAAAGCCATTGCTGATGTCATTGAATGGGCCTTCCATTTATGGTATGGTTTATTATTAGCATTCTGGACTTATGATTTATACCCATTGACTGAGTTGAAGGCCTTAAAGAATAACTCCCCTAAAAGATATACTTCTATCAGACAAAAACTTTCTTTCTGGACATCAAAGAGTAATGAAAAACATGCTGTTGAAACTCAAATTTCTCAATCTAATTCCCTGTTAACTCCAACCACTTCTCATTCTATGGGTGAATTAGAATCTCCAGCTTTTAACTATACTTCCTGGAATAAAGTATAGATCGCGGTCAATAATTATTATTTCCCGACCTATATTTGACAATTTGATTAAATTTGTCAGTCATATTTACCCCAACTACATTCACTCCTTTTAATGAAATTTATGACCAAACATAGCT
The DNA here is from genome assembly GCA_030573955.1 of Yamadazyma triangularis. Taxonomy (NCBI): domain Eukaryota; kingdom Fungi; phylum Ascomycota; class Pichiomycetes; order Serinales; family Debaryomycetaceae; genus Yamadazyma; species Yamadazyma triangularis. Next base: position 56,244 of record JAJMEC010000087.1, on the reverse strand, counting down.
GTATTATAATTTACCGTATAATATATGAATAATAATGTGTAAATGTTATCTGTAAATGTTTATTTGTAAATATTGTAACTCTCTTACAAGTTTCAGGTTGCAAAAAAAGTGTGAACGTGCAACCGATTTCCCTACGCGGGAAAAACTATCGAAATCTTAACAGGGCACAGCAACTCCTGAAATTATCTATTTATCCTTCTCTTTCCCCCCCTTTTTTTTATTACTTTTGTCATTCCAATTGATATCACCATCATGTCAGAATCAAATGTTCATACAGGTGAAATGGAATCATTATCAAATAACCCTTATACCGATAAATTTTTTCCAAATTCCAGACAGATCTGGCGGATCTGTGTTAATTTAAAGAAATTGATCGATGGTATAATTTCCATTGAATTTGATGAGAGTCAAGTTACTCATCCCAATTCGGCAATTTTGAATGTCAATGTCTTGGAATTGGTTTATAAGGCCGCTGGTGGGAAAGGAGATGGTAAACCAGACACTTCATCCTTTAGATATAGAGCCTCATTACCGTTTTGTTTGCTAAAAGTATGTGGATGGTATTGGCAGCAAGCTGAATTGGAATTGTATGATACTCAGTTACATAAATTGAGAGCTACAGCTGCCCAAATATTGGCTGCTAACATAATTGAAGAAACAAAGGATGACGAATATTTATTCTTAGCTATGTTGTGTCACCGTTACGTATTAAATGCTAATGATGAAGACAGTCATCCAGCAAATGTATTAGAATTATCCGTTGACATGCATTCGACTATTGTGATTTCCTCTGCTGGTTACCAACGTTGTATTAAATGGTTATGGAGAGGGTGGATCATTCAATCTGAACATGATCCTTATTCTTATGATTTATATAAAGGTGCTGCATCTCATAAAGTTAGAACTCATTTTGATCCTTCAAGAATTAAAACTCCTCGTTATCAAAACATTTTAGAAATCTTTTTCAGTTTTTTCTATTTGTTCTTTTTCACAATTGTTTTGAATACTCATGATATTTCATCCCCAGTCGATGTTTGTGAAATTATTTTTTACTTATTTACAATTTCTTATATTCTCGACGAATTCATCAAATTCTACCATATCGGTCATTCCTATTTTGGTTTCTGGAATGCCTTTAATGATATTATGTACTCTTTAATTTGTATTGCTGTGGGATTTAGAATGGCTAGTGTTTCCACTAAAAATCCTTCTGTTAGAGCTCGTTATGATGAACTTTCATTTAGAGTGTTGTCTTGTGTAGCCCCATTTATGTGGTCAAGACTTTTATTATTTCTAGATGCTCAAAAGTTTGTTGGGGCTATGATTGTGGTTATTAAGACCATGATGAAAGAATCCATCATTTTCTTTGTATTATTATTTGTCATTATTGTTGGGTTTTTACAAGGATTTTTAGGTTTGGATGCTGCTGATGGTAAAAGTGATGCTACCAAAAAAATCTTTATTATATTACTTAAGACTGTCATTGGTGGTTCTGGATTTGAGGACATGGCGGATTTGGTTCCTCCCTATGCATCCATATTATATTCTGCATACTCTTTCTGTCTTACGGTTATTCTTATGAATATTTTAGTGGCATTGTATTCTACTGCTTACGGTAATATTGTTGAAAATGCAATTGATGAATATTTTGCCTTGGTGGCCCAAAAGACTTTGAGATATATCAGAGCTCCAGATCAAGACTTATATGTTCCACCATTGAATTTATTGGAATTATTAATAACTCCAATAACTATGTTTTTACCAAGAACAACCACAAAAGTCATTAATTATTTTATCATGTTGATAATTTATAGTCCATTGCTCGTTTATGTAACTGCTTATGAATTGTCCAATGCAAAAAGAATCTCCTACAATAGATTTAAGGGGTTCCCTGATGATGCTAATGAAGCAGACACTGAATGGGATTTAACTGACGGTTATTCTGATACCGCAGCGACTGCATGGGAAGGAATTCAAGAGATGAACGCTCAAGTAAATCAAGCCGTTCATGAACAAAGAAGTGCTGAAATTCAAGATCCTGAATTCAGAATCGATCAAAATCAATTCGAGAAGGATATTAGTGCTGTTGCAAAACCAGTTTTTGAGGCTAATAGACATGGTGTCAAATGGGAATACTTTGAAATTTATCAAAAAATTGATAAATTGACTGCATTAGTCGAAACTGTAGTGAAAGAAAATGAAGAATTGAAGAAAAGATGATTATTAATACAGTAAAGCTTTGCTTTTGTTGTTTCTATTTTTATTTTTTATTTTTATTTGTTATTTTCCTTACTTTTGTTTGATTTTTTGATATACATATAAACTTTTCAAAATTATACATTTTCATAACCATTTTTTTTTTTTGCAACTTTACTCTATCATGGTCGTGTAAATCGCTATATATCTGATACAAAATTTTTCCTCATAAAAACCAAGTGCGTAAAAAAAAAAAAGACCCAAAAGTACAAAGCACATTAGATTATCCTACTTTGCTTTAACGAACAAACTTTGTTTTGCTTATAGTGTCCGACAAAATACAGTACGAGTAATATTTTGATAAAGTATCTATACTAAACCGAACAGGGAATTACCCAAAGACGAAGTAAGGTGGATAAGTAAATTAAAAAGTGATATATCACTATGTCGAAATCGAATGGGGATACTGATTTAGCCCAATACAGAAATGGGGATAACATCCATTTTGACTATAATGAGAAGATGGACATAGAAAACAATGTGGCAGAAAAAGCCAACCACAATAGCAACAAGAAGAAAAAGAAGAAAAAGAAGAAGACCAAGAATAAAGCTGTACCAGCTAATATGGAAGCTACCATAAATGAATCTGACGGCGATTATCCTAATTCTCGAGTAATAAAGCAAGGTCCCAATGGTGACGTTATAGTTGAAAGGTTACCAAATGAGGATGTCAAAGATGTCTGGTTTTCTAGTGCCACTCCCGAAGAAAAAGCCGATATGAAGAAGTTTTGGGACAGCTTGGACAGAAAAAAGAAATCAGAACTAGTCAAGATGGATAAAGAAGAATTTATTCATATATTAAGACTTGATCCAAAACAATATGCTAAGCAAATGAATTCACATTTCACAGATATTGATCATGAGATTTCCACTGACTGCACTTGTCAGCATTGCGGAAGAAGACAAGATTCTATAATTAATGAGATCGGGGCCCTTTATGAATTACATATTGATGACATCGCAGAGTTCGTCCAAGACATCGGTGACTTGAATGATATTTCAACCTTGCCGAACTTATTATTTGGTGGATTTCGGAAACTTCAAGAAGAACATGCAATACTGCAGACACAGAAGAGACTAATGTCTAAATTATACCATGACCATGAACATGACCATGACCATGAACATGAACATGACCATGAGCATGAGCATGATTATGAGTGTCACCATGATGACTATCATGAACATTGCGAATGTGATGACGAACAAGATGATGACGATGCTTATGGTTACGATTCTCAAGATGAAGAAGAGGAAGAAGTAAATAATAATAATAATGATGATATTGATAATAATAATAACAAATTATCATTAACTGAAGAGGATAACAAAACTATTTCTAGAAATACAATTGATTTTAATAAGTCTAACTCAGAATCATCGCCACTACCGCCCATGAAACCTGAATTTTTCCATAAGTGGTTTGATGCTAAGATTGAATTATTAAAGTGTCTAGATTTGGATAAGATGAAAGAATTTGCCCAAAAATCCCAGAATTATGATGCATTAAGAGAAGTGTCTGCATTGAAAGATTTTTTGAATAATGATGTTGATAAAACCGATATAACAAAGAGTTTTTCATTCTTTGAAAATATATCAAAGACACTTGATCTTGACATAATAGCTTCATCTGTAAAGGACCGAATGACAAATATTGAAAAAGTGGAAAAATCTAATCAATTAGCTAAAGGTTTATCTAACTTTGTGGATGATTTACTACAAAACAATGGTAACTCCTTCATAGATATGATGGAGTCTTTGTCTGAATCAAGAACTGATCGACAAGAACTTCTTAAAGGAACTGATGTAGAAATGATACAGAAACACATCCAGCCTTTTATGCATGATGGGAATAATAATAATCTACTAAAGACGAAATCTTTACTGGATGAAGCAGATGAAGAAGTTCGAGAAGAGTATGAAGATGAATTTGAATCTGGTGTAGAGAATGAAGACTTTGATGAAGTTGATGTTGGTCATGAGTTTGAACAGGAAGAAGAGGAAAAAGAAGATTATGACGAAGAAAACTATGAAGAAGATGAAGATGATATGTTAAGTAATTCAGATTGTGAATTTTCGGCTATGGAAAGACTACAAGAACTTCGCCAGTTGCTTATTGTAAAAGTTATTCAAATATTTCGCCACAGATTGAAAAAATTTTATATGGAGAAACTTTCGCAAGACAGAACTCAAAAATTGATTGAAGAATTAGAAGCAGAAGAAAATGCTAAAAAGGAGCGAGAATTAAAGAAACTCAAACAGAAAGAAAAGGCAAAAGAGAAGAAGAGACTTCAACAATTGGCAAAAGAAGAAGAAAGAAAACGTAGAGAGGATGAAATACGGGCCAAAGAAGAGGAGGAGAAACAGAAACAAGAAATTTTAAAGGCAGAACAGAGGCGTAAAAAAGAAGCTGCCCAACGTAAGAAGGACGAAGAAAAGAAAAAGAGGATTGAAGAACAACAAAAGAAATTAGAAATACAAAAAGAGAAAGAAGAAGAAGTAAAGAGGGCTAAAGAATTAGAAGAACAAAAGAAGCAAAAGAATAATAATCAAAAGAAATTGAAACAAGAAGAAATGAAGAAGACTGAACAGAGTAGTAAGGTTAAAGATTCAAGTAAAATCAAAGAAACCATGAAGCAAAGTAAAGGTGAAGAAGAAAATAAGAATGAAGAAAACAAGGAAGAAACAGAGAGAAGTATAGATTCTTCAATGAAAGATAAAAGTCAAGACTTGTCTATTGAGATAGATGACGAGGCCGATGCCAAAGCACTTTTAGAAGAGCAACAGAAAGTGGCTAGTATGTTAAATGGTGAAATTAATGATGTACCAGAGGATAAAGCATCAAATCCATTATTGGAAATGTTACAAAAGAGTAACCCACGGTCTCTATCATCAACAGCATCAGAAAAAGTTGAACCTCAATTCAACATGCCACCACAAATTCCAACGAATATGGGTAATATGAATAATGGTTGGATGAATAGTACGAATATTCCCAACTCACCAATAATGAATCCACAGTATAATAGCTCAAGCACATTTTCACCATTCACTGGGTTCAACTCCATCGAGAATGGATATTCTATGGATCCATTTAATCCAACGGGTTCAAATATACCCGGACAAGCACCTTCTGCTTCATCACCAATGTCCATGTCTCAACGAGGTTGTGTAGGACCACCACCAGGATTAGCAACTGCACAAAGTAATAAGGTTTGGGCACCATCAGCTACAACTACACCAAGAAGCAATTCTATTTGGAGTAACAATACAACCTTGGGTAACACACCCAAATCAATTTGGGGTAATGAATTAATAAGTTCTAATCCAGTTACTTCAACACCGGCCATGAATAATCCAACAATAAATGAGATTCAAATAATTCAAGATGCAGCTTATCAAGCCTTTCAAATATTGAAAACGTCCAATCAACTAGAATTTGGCTTGGCCCCTGGCGATAGATTGTTTCACTTAACTAAAGAAGTGATACCTTCAATGTCCATTAATTTCAACAAGTTTTTGTCAAGTTGTTCAGATACTACCTATATGATCAATCATAAATTTGAGTTCATATATGATGATTTCGGGGCTGTAAGTCATATTAGGATAACTGATATAACTCCTTCTCATATTAATCATAATCCAGATCCTAATTCAACTATCCAAAACAGAAGTCCCATTTCCAACACCAATTTGGGACACGCTCCATCCAGCATGCCTCCAGGGTTGAATATTGGTATTAGTAATTTAAACAGTCAACCATTAATGGGATCAATGGCACCACCCTCGTTAAACAATGGGGCAAATAAAGGATTGTGGAACTAAGAAGAGCTTGAAAATAGTTTATTACGTGAGAATAAATATACCTTTCATTTATCTATCTATCTATCTATCTTTCTATCTATATAGTATTTCATTTTCTTTGCACGGCTGATGTAATTGATTCTACACGTACTTCTAAGCCAAGGTAAAATCGCATTTTTAGTGACCGATTTCAACTCCACTCTATACATTGAGATAGAGGAAGACTAGTACGATATATCCACAATTTCAAACAATAATTGTGTGCAATTAGGACGAGATTCGGATTGAAGTTTCGTGTTAGTCTTTTGTGAAGTAGATAAACATTGGAGGTTCAATTTTGGAATGAAATCTTGTTTTTTTGTGGCGATACTAAATATAGAACAGACATTTTGAGATTTTGAAATCAGTAAAGTTTTCAGATAATAATATTTGGGACAGAGTTGTAAAAAGTGTTGAGTAAGTGGTACAGAAGTAATACAAGATGTCAGAAACAATTAGACGAAAAATAGTTATAGTGGGTGATGGTGCTTGTGGTAAGACATCATTATTATATGTATTCACTTTAGGAGAATTTCCGACTGAATATCATCCGACAGTGTTTGAAAATTATGTCACTGATTGTAGAATAGATGGTAAATCAGTACAACTAGCATTATGGGATACAGCAGGACAAGAAGAATATGAAAGATTAAGACCGTTAAGTTATGCCAATTCTCATGTCATATTAATTGGATTTGCTATTGATCAACCCGATTCATTAGTCAGTGCCAAAACCAAATGGGTGCAGGAGGTTCGGCGTTATTGTTCGGATACTCCATATTTATTATTGGGACTTAAAAAAGATTTAAGAACCGATTCGATTAGTAACAAGTTTGTACAGTCTAATCAAGGTCAACAAGCAGCTGATCAAATGCAAGCTAAGACGTACATGGAAAGTTCAGCTTTAACAGGTGAAGGTGTAGATGATATCTTTGAATTTGCAACTAGGACAAGCTTGCTAGTAAATGACAAAGTGAAAAATTCATGTTGTACTATACTATGAAATAATAATAACAAAAAAAAAATAAAAAAAAAAAAAAAGAGGTTAATTAAGTTAGAAAAGTTTTAAGAGTTAAATATATAGAACTAAAGAGAAAAAGTATATTATCAAAAAGTTAAAATGCAAAAAAAGATAGAACAACCGACCTCGGTGAGGATCGAACTCACGATCTTGAGATTAACAGTCTCACGCCTTAACCAGCTTGGCCACGAAGTCAACGATGTAATTCAAATTAGCGTATTGTGATACATATAACGCTCTAGGAAACAAAAGTATTTTTCCGTTCCAATTTAACCTTGCTCTTCCAGAGCAATCTAGTTCAATCGGTACCAAATATTAAAAGAAAAGAAGCTTTTCAGATATTTTATTGCCGCGAATTACCACTTCTAGCTTAGTAAGCCATGCCACTAAGGAAAATGGGTATGAGTTCTTTAAGTATCCGCGTTATTATCGCAATTTCATTATAGCGTTGTACAAGAAATATCTCATACTATTCTATGCTACAGAACAAGGAATATGCCTCGGGCATGTGATCATTATAACCTAAACATACAGTTCATTCACTAGTCTCTAATATTACTAATAATGAAATTTGTAAAGAAAAGAAAACGTCTCGGATTTATTGCCTTGGTAACCTTATTAAATCACTCAGAAAAATGGGATGTCTCAGGTTTCACTGTTAAATTGCTCAGTAACTACAAGTAATCTACATCAAAGAAGCTCATATTTACTCTACTAATGAACGCTTAACAGTTATAAACACATAGAATCAACTCTCGACTGTCGAAACAATGGCTTTATTGTAGAGACCAAGTTTCAAACTCATTGATTACATTAAAAAAAAAACGAATCATTGGTGCTGTACACGACACACAAGGGAATTAACTACTGCATTCGGTAAAGGAACGCTAGCAAGCTGATGCTGATAGTGAAATTATATTTAAAATATAACTGACCGCTCTTTTTTTTTTTCTAATTTTTTATAAAACTTGAAATCAATCAAGCTTGAAATCAATTAGATTCGAAGTCAATCAAAGTTTATAATAATGTCTGATACTGCTGGAAAAGTATGTAATAAATATAAGATAAAACAGTACCTTGGTAGTTAATTAATATAACCGACAAGGTATTCGATTAAGAGATTATCTACTAACATTTTTAGACTATTAACTGTAAAGCTGCTGTTGCTTGGGAAGCAGGTAAACCATTATCAATTGAGGATATTGAGGTTGAAGCACCTAAAGCACATGAAGTTCGTATTAAAGTGTTAAATACCGGTGTTTGCCACACTGATGCTTATACTTTAAGTGGTGTTGACCCTGAAGGGGCTTTCCCAATTGTTTTGGGACATGAAGGTGCTGGTGTTGTTGAATCAGTTGGTGAAGGTGTTGACAACGTTAAAGTTGGTGACCATGTGGTTGCATTATACACCCCAGAATGTAAGGAATGTAAGTTCTGTAAAAGTGGTAAAACTAACTTGTGTGGTAAAATTAGAGCTACACAAGGTAAAGGACTTATGCCTGATGGAACTAGTAGATTCAAATGTCAAGGTAAAGAATTACTACATTTCATGGGTTGTTCTACCTTTTCCCAATATACTGTTGTTGCTGACATTTCAGTTGTAGCAGTTAATCCTAAAGCTGATTACGATAAGACCTGTTTATTAGGATGTGGTATTACTACCGGTTATGGTGCTGCCACAATCACTGCTGATGTTCAAGAAGGTGACACTGTTGCTGTCTTTGGGGCTGGATGTGTAGGATTATCAGTAGTTCAAGGGGCTGTTCAAAGAAAGGCTAGTAAAATCATTATGGTTGATATCCTTGATAAAAAGGAAGAATGGGCTAAAAAATTTGGTGCTACTGACTTTGTCAACTCCAGTAAATTACCTGAAGGTACCTCTATTGTTGATAAATTAATTGAAATGACTGATGGTGGATGTGATTACACTTTTGACTGTACTGGTAATGTCAATGTCATGAGAAGTGCCTTAGAAGCTTGTCATAAAGGATGGGGTACTTCAGTTATTATTGGAGTTGCCGCTGCTGGTAAAGAAATCTCCACTAGACCATTCCAATTGGTTACTGGTAGAGTATGGAAAGGAGCTGCTTTCGGTGGTGTTAAAGGTAGAACTCAATTACCTGGTATAGTTGATGATTACTTAGGTGGTAACTTAATGGTTGATGAATTTATTACTCACAGACGTCCATTAGATAAAATTAATGCTGCTTTTGAAGATATGCACCAAGGTGATTGTATCAGAGCTGTTATTGACTTATAAAGTCAGGAGAGGATACCTAGATCTAAATCTGCACATAAAATTTAGATAGTGAGTGTTCTCAAAATACAATCGATGTATAATTGTTTAATTTTTTTTTTTCTTTAGTTTTCGTGTTATATAGTGAAATTTAATCTCTCAACACTATTTCCGATATTTCCCTAATAATTCGCAGTCAAAAGATTTCGGACCCGTAGCGTGGGCCCGATAATGGAATATTATTGGTTAACGAGCGAGAATTACACAAAATCAAATAGTCCGAAATTATCTTTCATCGGAATAAGTGAAGGAGAAAATTTTTATAAATATTAAAACAACTTTAGTTTTCTTCTTTTACATTGTAAAATTTATAAACAAAGTTTTCAGAATATGTTTAGACACATCGCCAAAAGAAGCTTTTTAGCTCCAAGGCTCACAAGAACCTATATTCCAGGACAATTCACCGGACAAAAAAATGCTAATGGTAATTACACCGTTACTTTAATTGAAGGTGATGGTATTGGTGTTGAAATTTCTCAAGCAGTTAAAGATATTTATGCTGCTGCTAAAGTTCCTATCGAATGGGAACCAGTTGATGTTACTCCATTATTAATTGACGGTAAAACCACTTTACCTCAACCAGCAGTTGATTCTGTTAACAGAAACTTAGTTGCATTAAAAGGACCTTTGGCTACTCCAGTTGGTAAAGGTCATTCTTCCATGAACTTAACTTTAAGAAGAACCTTTAACTTATTTGCCAATGTTAGACCATGTCAATCTATTGTTGGATATGAAACTCCTTATAAGGATGTTGATACTGTTCTTATTAGAGAAAATACCGAAGGGGAATACTCTGGTATTGAACATACTATTGTTCCTGGTGTTGTTCAATCTATTAAATTAATCACCAAACCAGCCTCCGAAAAAGTTATTAGATACGCTTTTGAATACGCTAAATCTATTAACAAACCACACGTTGTTGTTGTTCACAAGGCTTCAATCATGAAATTATCTGATGGTTTATTCGTTGAAACCGCTAAAGAAATTGGTGAAGAATATCCTGATGTTAAATTAGACTTTGAATTATTAGATAACACTTCCTTAAAATTATCTGCTGATCCAAATGACTATAAAGAAGTTGTTATGGTTATGCCAAACTTATACGGTGATATCATGTCTGATTTAGCTTCTGGTTTAATTGGTGGTTTAGGTTTAACTCCTTCTGGTAACATGGGTAACAAGGTTGCTATTTTCGAAGCCGTCCATGGTTCTGCCCCTGATATTGCTGGTAAAGGTTTAGCTAACCCAACTGCTTTATTATTATCTTCAGTTATGATGTTGAGACACATGTCTTTGAATGAATACGCTGATAAGATTGATAAAGCTATCAAGGACACCATTGCTTCCTCTCCTGAAAACAGAACTGGTGACTTAAAGGGTAGTGCCACCACTCAACACTTTGCTGAACAAATTATTTCTCGTTTATAAATTTGATTGTACCACTGACCTTTTGTTAAGTAAAAGGGTTCCCTTTTTTTTTTATATATAAATTTAGAGAGTTGTGATAAATGTCAATTCTCTACAAAGTATTTATTCTACAAATATATACATTCATTTATTAAAGATATACATTTATGTTCTTTACAATTGCCCCAAAACAATATTGGTTCCTTCAACAATGGCTTCATGTTCTAAATCATGCACTCTTGATTCGTAATCATCCAATGACTCACCTTGTCTTAAATCAAGTTCTTTCACTAATACTGGCTCTCCTCTATCAACTTCTTTAATAACTTTATGGATCATTACACCAGCGGTCTTAATTTCTCCTTCTTGACCCGCTTTCCAGGCTCTTTCTATAGCATGAGTTCCATCAAATGCACCAGGAAGTGCTGGGTGTAAATTGATTATAGTTATACCTTGATTCTCCAAAGGTTCTAGGAAATCTATAGATAGTATTAACATCCATCCCGCACACACAATCAAATCAGGCTTTTGATAATCATTATCTTGAGTGCCTTCAACATTACCATAAATTATAAGGTTAGCTAAATCTCTATTAAATTCACATCTCTTTATTTGTCTTTGATCTTTATTTTCTTTTGGTATTCCTTTATAATACTGTTTTAGTTCTATAGCTTTACTAGGTATACCATTATCATTAGCTCTATTTATACCATAAGCTTGAGAACTAGAAGATATAACTTGAGTGACCTTCCCATTTAATTGGCCACTGTTTTGTGCATCTATTATTGCTTGAAGGTTAGAGCCTGACCCTGAGATTAATACGGTTATGCTTTTCATAATGTGTATACAAAGTCTAAAACAGATAAGATCTAAGAAGATTTTTTTTTTCTTCTTACCTTCTCAAGAGAGAGAGAGAGAGAGTCAGAGTCAGAGAGAGACAACGGTGAGAAAACAGGGTAACAAACCTAGTATACTATTCTCAGATACTCTACATAAATCATGACTCCAATTGCTCGGATTTCAAATGGAGTTCTTATGGTAATTATTGATTATACTAAAAGAGAAGCACAATAAGTCAATGTCATTTTTTTGCCCTTTAATAAAGTAATACATTACAATACATAACCAATTCAACAGCTTAGACTCAATAATACTACACAGCAAAAAATGCCATTTCGGGCTCCCGGTGAAAATTCCGGGTAACTGCATCACGTTGAGCCTCACTCAAACTTACGCTGGCGGTCCCTGTATTACTTAGAGGGTCGGATAGTACGAATAACTAACTCTAAGACCATTAACTTCAATTAAAACTTCAATGGCTTAAATACACTGATTAATAGTGGTTAATAAAAGATCTCTATATAGTTAACCCGGTCAATGGGGGTTCTTTTTGTGTTTTTTTCATAGACTATCTTGTAAGGCTATTGTCAATAGCAAATGGGCTGCGAACGACTTAATAATTTTTTACTAGGAAGAAAAATTTTTTCCCTTCTCCTTTCGTTTCTTTTAAACACACTGTTCCCAACCTAATTAATAACTATACAAAATGGGTATGTAAAATTTAATGTTTTATGATTGTAGAATGGCCTCCTAGCCCTTGTTCTCTTTTGAAATGAAATGACTTTTATGTTCAAAGGAGATAGAAGAAGAGGTTTTACAACAAAGAGAAGAGATAAAAGATAGGGAAAATTTTTTTAAAATTTTTTAAATTTTTGTTCTTTTATCTCTTCACCTTTGATAATTAACAATACTAACAAATGATATAGTTGCTTTCACAATTGAACAAATCCGTGATTTAATGGACAAGGTTACTAATGTTCGTAACATGTCTGTTATTGCTCATGTTGATCATGGTAAATCTACTTTGACCGATTCTTTAGTTCAAAGAGCCGGTATTATTTCTGCTGCTAAAGCTGGTGAAGCTAGATTCACTGATACCAGAAAAGATGAACAAGAAAGAGGTATTACTATTAAATCTACTGCCATCTCTTTATATGCTTCTATGGAAGATGATGACGTTAAAGAAATCCAACAAAAATCTATTGGTAACTCTTTCTTGGTTAACTTGATTGATTCTCCAGGTCACGTTGATTTCTCTTCTGAAGTTACTGCTGCTTTAAGAGTTACTGATGGTGCTTTAGTTGTTGTTGACTGTATTGAAGGGGTTTGTGTTCAAACTGAAACCGTTTTAAGACAATCTTTAGGTGAAAGAATCAAACCAGTTGTATGTATTAACAAGGTTGATCGTGCTTTATTAGAATTACAAGTTTCTAAAGAAGATTTATACCAATCTTTCTCCAGAACTATTGAATCCGTTAACGTTATTATTTCTACTTACGTTGACCCAGTCTTAGGTGATGCTCAAGTTTACCCAGACAGAGGTACTGTTGCTTTCGGTTCCGGTTTACATGGTTGGGCTTTCACCGTTAGACAATTTGCTTCTAGATACTCCAAGAAATTCGGTGTTGACAGAATTAAGATGATGGAAAGATTATGGGGTGACTCTTACTTTAACCCAAAGACCAAGAAATGGACTAACAAGGATACCGATTCTGATGGAAAGACCTTAGAAAGAGCTTTCAACATGTTCGTTTTAGACCCAATCTTTAGATTATTCAACTCTATCATGAACTTCAAGAAAGATGAAATCCCAACCTTATTGGACAAATTGGAAATTAACTTGAAGGGTGATGAAAAAGAATTAGAAGGTAAAGCTTTATTAAAGGTTGTTATGAGAAAATTCTTACCAGCTGCTGATGCTTTATTAGAAATGATTGTTATTCATTTACCATCTCCAGTTACTGCTCAAAAATACAGAGCTGAAACTTTATACGAAGGTCCAGCTGATGATTCTTCTTGTCAATCTATTAAGAACTGTGATCCTAAAGGTGACTTAATGGTTTACATTTCTAAGATGGTTCCAACTTCCGATAAAGGTAGATTCTACGCTTTCGGACGTGTTTTCGCTGGTACCGTTAGATCTGGTCAAAAAGTTAGAATTCAAGGTCAAAACTATCAAGTCGGTAGAAAGGAAGATTTATTCCTTAAAGCTATCCAAAGAACTGTTTTAATGATGGGTAGATTTGTTGAACCAATTGATGACTGTCCTGCTGGTAACATTGTTGGTTTAGTTGGTGTTGATCAATTTTTATTAAAATCTGGTACTATCACCACTAATGAATCTTCTCACAACATGAAGATTATGAAATTCTCTGTTTCTCCAGTTGTTGAAGTCGCTGTTGAAGTTAAGAATGCCAACGATTTACCAAAATTAGTCGAAGGTTTAAAGAGATTATCTAAATCCGATCCATGTGTTTTATCTTACATTTCTCCATCTGGTGAACACATTGTTGCTGGTTCTGGTGAATTACATTTAGAAATTTGTTTACAAGATTTACAAAATGATCACGCTGGTATTCCATTGAAGATTTCTCCACCAGTTGTCTCTTATAAAGAAACTGTTACCGCTGAATCTTCCATGGTTGCTTTATCTAAATCTCCAAACAAACATAACAGAATTTACGTTAAAGCTGAACCAATTGATGAAGAAGTTTCCTTAGATATTGAAAACGGTACCATCAACCCAAGAGATGATTTCAAAGCTAGAGCTAGAATTTTGGCTGACAAACACGGTTGGGAAGTTACTGACGCCAGAAAGATTTGGTGTTTCGGTCCAGATGGTAACGGTCCTAACTTAGTCGTTGATCAAACTAAGGCTGTCCAATACTTGAATGAAATCAAGGATTCCGTTGTTGCTGCTTTCCAATGGGCTACTAAAGAAGGTCCAGTCTTCAGTGAAAATGTTAGATCCGTTAGAGTTAACATCTTAGATGTTACTTTACACGCTGATGCTATTCACAGAGGTGGTGGTCAAATTATTCCAACCATGAGAAGAGCTACTTACGCTTCTATGTTATTAGCTCAACCAGCTATTCAAGAACCAGTTTTCTTGTGTGAAATTCAATGTCCAGAAAACGCTATTGGTGGTATCTACTCCGTCTTAAACAAAAAGAGAGGTCAAGTTGTCTCTGAAGAACAAAGACCAGGTACTCCATTATTCACCATTAAAGCTTACTTACCAGTTAACGAATCTTTTGGTTTCTCTGGTGAATTAAGACAATCTACTGGTGGTCAAGCTTTCCCACAATTAGTTTTCGACCACTGGCAAGCTATGGGTGGTGATCCAACTGATCCTACCTCCAAACCTGGTGCTATTGTCAGAGCTAAGAGAGAACGTGCTGGTCTTAAACCAGATGTTCCTGGTTATGAAGAATACTATGATAAATTATAAGCTCATAATTTATTTTGAAAAATCCTTTTTTTTTGGTTGTTTTGTATAGCTCTAATAACATATGATATAATAATTTCGTAGTTTCTAATGATTTCGTAGTTTCTAATGATTTCGTAGTTTCTCCTTCGCAATTTTAAATTTGTACGATCACAGATTTTGCGGTTATTTCGGAACGACGCAATAGAAATTTGTTTGCTCATTGTATAGTGGACAATAACTTCGTTATAAAAACCTGATTACTATTCCTATATAGCATTTAGTCATTTCTTGAATAAAGTTGTTGAAGTTTTATTTGAATAAAGTATAGTTTATAAAGAAAGAAAAAGAGAAAGAAAAAGATAAAGGAAACAACTAAGAGGTTTGATGATTAAGATGAGTAGCCTTAAAGACTATCTAGATAAATTAATTTATGGAATAAGAAGAGTGGATGAAAAACGACTGTCTGATAGCTATGCTAATATTCTGATAATTATTAGTTGTGCTGTGCTTGTGTTTTATGGTGTTAGATATTATTCTATAGCTCAAAATCCTGCTTACAAATCGAACACATTAAAACACTTAACTATAGCTAGTCTACTATCCACAGTGTGGAATCTAGTTTTATCATATTGTATGGGGTGGATTTTATTCAATACAAAAGTCATGCTATACTACTATGAACAAATAGATCTGTCTAAACCTTTAAGTTATCATGATCTATTCCTAGCGGCTAGATATGACCATGGAATTAGTAAAATGCATTTTGTGAAGGATTTAAGATTTATAGGAATTATAACCATATCAATGGTGTTATTCAAGCTCCAAGGAAAGTATACTTTGAAAATAGCAAAGGATAGGAAGGATATGAAGGGCTCTTACGATCATGAGCATATGATAGGGATAAAGAGAATTGATCAGAAAGATATAAGTTATAAACACACTAAACTTACATCCTTTAAGGATATTATAAATGGCAAAAAGATTGCCGGATATTTAATAACTTTAATAATGACTATACTACTAGTCCCCAATAAGTTTTTATTAAATTCATCAAGTGAGCTTTATTCAAATGATAATATAATTATTAAATTCGATCATATTTTTATTTCCTTTGATTTATTTTTCTTAATAGACTGTATTATTTGTTTGGTGGCCATTGTTCGCCAACAAAATACTAAATCAAACACCAATACCTTGAATTTTATTTGCTTTGCTGGTGCTTATGTGTGTTTTATTATAACGTTATCAAATGGACTATGGGTTCTATTTAATGACCTGTTGGTTAATTTGATATTCATGATGAGCAAATACATTACCAAGTCTAGTGGCTTTGAAGATAATAACACTCACATCTTTACCCTGATTTTAATCAATTATATTAACCATGCTTCTGCTAATATGTGTGATGGTCACACACAAGTCTGCTCATTTACTGATGCAGCCGATACCATGGCGCAAAACTTTGTTGCTGTCAAATTACTCTTTCAGAATTGTCTTACTGCATTTAGTCTTTCATGTTTTGTATTAACGCCTTTAGTAGTGTGGATATTTATTATTGAATTTAACTTGTTCAAAAATATGGCTTTACATCCTGAAGAAAAACCTGCCCATACTTAATGTTATATAGCCAACAACGTATTTATAGTCTAAAAACTTTAGTTAATTTTTTTTTTTTTTTCGCAGCCGATCCTCCGCCTTCTACTTGGTGCGTGTGCCCTTTCACATTTTTCTGATAGACATTCGCAAATATCCTCAATAGGATACCAATTCCGGATAAGATATGCGGTGAGGGATATCTTTACCTAATTAGGTTACGATTTCTCAATTGTGGCCGATCATCTATCACTGATAAGTAACTATAAATATCGAGAATATCTCTTTTTCTTTCCTTATTTTTAGCTTCATTTGCAACTATCTATCAAATAATGGAAAGGTTACAGCAAGTGGCTTCTCAAATAACCTCCGGAGATGTATCACCATCTCCTCCAAATCACCCATTGGACCCATTATCACCACAAGAAATCAAGGCTGTTGGTAAAGTGGTTAAGGAGAAATATACCGGTAAGGAAGTTGCAGTTAACACTATTACATTGAAAGAACCACCAAAAGCGGTTTATTATAATTGGAAAGAAAAAAATGGCCCATTACCACCAAGATTAGCTTATTTTGTAATTGTTGTTAGTGGTGTTACTGCTATTCAAGAAGGTATTGTTGATATCAAGACAATGACGGTTATTGAATTGAAAGGTACTGAAGGTGTTCAACCAATTCTTACTGCAGCAGATTTACAAGGCACTGAAGACATTGTTAGAAGTGATCCTGCTGTTATTGAACAATGTTTGTTAAGTGGTGTTCCTGCTGATGATATGAAGAATGTTTACTGTGATGCTTGGACTATTGGTTACGATGAAAGATGGGGGGCTTCAAGAAGATTACAACAAGCCTTAATGTATTGGAGATCAGATGAAGATGATTCCCATTATTCCCATCCTTTAGATTTCTGTCCGATTGTTGATATGAATGAAAAGAAGGTGATTTTCATTGATATTCCAAATAGAAGAAGAAAAGTTTCCAAGCACAAACATTCAAGTTTCCATCCACAACACATCAAGGAAAAATTCGGTACGAAAGAAAATCCTTCTGGTTATAGACAAGAAGACAAACCAATCAACATTACTCAACCAAATGGGGTTTCATTTGATATGACCGGTAATGTTATGGAATGGTCAAATTTCTCCTTCCATATTGGATTTAACTATAGAGAAGGTATTGTCTTGAGTGATATGAACTATAATGATCATGGTAAAGTTAGATCTTTATTCCATAGAATTTCATTAGCTGAAATGATTGTGCCTTATGGTTGTCCTGAATTTCCTCATCAACGTAAACATGCTTTAGATATTGGTGAATATGGTGCTGGTAATTGTACCAATCCCTTGTCTTTAGGTTGTGATTGTAAAGGGGTAATTCATTATCTTGACGCTCATTTCCCTGACAAAACTGGTGAACCTACCACCATAAAGAACGCTGTTTGTATTCACGAAGAAGATGATGGGATTTTATTTAAACATTCTGATTTCAGAGATGATTTCCAAACAACTGTTTCTACTAGAGGTAAAAAATTAATTATTTCTCAAGTATTCACCGCTGCCAATTATGAATATTGTTTATACTGGATTTTAAGACAAGATGGTACCATCAAATTAGAAATTAGATTAACCGGTATATTGAACACTTTCATTTGTGATGAGGATGAAGATATTGGACCATGGGGTACTGTTGTGTATCCTAGAGTTAATGCCCATAATCATCAACATTTGTTCTCATTAAGACTTCACCCAAGAATTGATGGTGATTCTAATTCAGCTGCCACTGCTGATGCTGTCCCATCTCCTTATCCTACTGGTTCTGCTGAAAATATGTATGGTAATGGTTTCTATAACAAAAAGACAGTTTTTAAAACGGTTAAAGATTCATTAACCAATTTTGAATCTAAGACCGCTAGAGGTTGGGACATGTTCAACCCTAACTCCATTAATCCTCATTCTGGTAAACCAGCTTCATATAAATTAGTTTCTACTTTCTGTCCACCAGTGTTGGCTCAAGCAGGATCTTTGGTTCGTAAAAGAGCTCCATGGTCAGAATTCAGCACTGAGGTTATTCCTTATAAAGATGACAATTATGGTTATGGGAAATTGTATCCATCAGGTGACCATGTAGCACAATGGAGTGGTGATGGTTTAAGAGGTATGAGAGAATGGATTGGTGATGGTAAGGAATCTGTGGAGAATACCGATATTGTATTCTTCCATACTTTTGGTATCACCCACTTTCCTGCTCCCGAAGATTTCCCTGTTATGCCAACTGAAATCTTTGACCTTCAATTACGTCCAAGACATATTTTCACTGAGAATCCTGCTCTTGACGTTAAACCTTCGTTTGCTAGAACTACCAGACAAGTTAAGGCTGGTAATAAAGGAGTTGATACCTGTTCGTTAAACGTTGATAGTACTTCTAGACTTGCTTTCAATAAAACCGAAGGTTCGAGTGGCTCCTGTTGTTCCAAGAAATGATTTTTTGTATGTTTTCTCTTGAGAGAAATTTGAAATAAACAGATATAGAGATATTTATATTATAAAGGGTATAGAAATAAAAAGTGAGAAATTTAATGATCGCGATGACAAAACTCTGAGTTTTTTTAACTACTTTTTCAAATAAACCGTAATCATGAAATATATAATAGAACATATGGAAGCAGGATTTTCTGAATGGGTCATTTTAGAATATTCCCAAATAATTAAAGATGTTGGTAAAGAAAACCTTATCCTTACATCCTTACCAGCAGGTACTACCGACAAAGACATTCCTCAGCGGTTATTAGACTTAGGACTTCAATGGACTTGTGATGAATGTATAAATATAGATGGAGGTTCTATTGACAAGAATAAAGTTTGTTTATTAGATCCTGCTGCTGAAACTGACTTGGTTCCTGAAGACAACTCACAATTTGACTATTTTGTATTTGGAGGTATCTTAGGTTCTCATCCTAGAGTTGATCGTACAGGTATATTAAGAAGAAAATATGGATTTACTGGTAAGAGACTAGGGGAATTACAAATGACTACTGACACGGCCATCAGAACGACGCAAGAAATTGTTAAACTGCAAAAAAAGTTTGAAGATATTAAATTCATTGATTATCCTGAAATAAGGTATAATAAATATGAATCTACTGAAATGCCATTCAGGTATATTGTTGACTCTAATGATGCTCCTATTCTTCCAGAAGGGATGTTAGAATTGATTAAACATGATGCCGAACAAAGCATTGACGATCTATTAATAGAATAAAGAATCTATATGTATAAATAAAATTATCTAATCGTTTCTTTTAAAAGAAACCATTTTTGATTCCACTGGATCTTTTATTAATGACAAAATTTCTCCCATAACAAACCCAGCAGTATCTTGATCCTCAAAATAAGATACATGAGCACTTATGGCGGAAACAAGTGAAATATCAAAAACTCCCATAGGTAAACAGTAATCAACTCTTCCTCCTTTATTAAATTCTTTTAGAATATTCAAATCTTCTTGTTTCATTGGGCCCCGAGTCTTGGCTGGAAATTCTTCAGGATCAGACTTTACAATACTAGTAACAATATCACCTAACGCATTCTCTTCGATCACATCGGATCCTTTAGCCAGTTTCTTAGCACTTCTCTTCAAAAACCAACCGGTGGCTTGTGAAAGCTTCTCCTGTATATCATCCGTAATACTAGCTAACCCTTTTATTTGAGTATTGAATCCATCAACCGCAAAGGGGGCCTCTTCTGCTTTAAAGTTAGCAAACTTAGGCTTAATCAAAGGTTCCAATCTATAACCTATTGGATCGCATGGATGATAAAGATTATATAAGTTTTCACATTTTGGGGAAACAAAATTGTAAGACTTTCTTGGATCAAAATCTTGTGGAACATTGTTCCTATGAACAATATTTTTTTGACTAAGTAACTTGAAAACACCAACTGGACAACCAACACAAAATAAACTTTCTATATCAAACAAAAGATCAGTCTTCAAGTCTGGGTTCTTTGGAATTTCTTTAAATTGTCTGGAAGCTATATCAAAAGCAATAGCTGACCCTAAAGAATGTCCAAGAATATGAACTTTACCATTGAAGTCAGGATTTTTTTCTTTGTAAAGGCTATAGACACGGTTTAATTCTTCAGTGACTGACAGTAAAATTTGTGTGAAGTATCCACTTTCATAATACAATAGAATATCTAAAGCAACATCTCCAATAACATTTCTTAAAGATTTCACTCCATCTACATTAATCTGAGACAAAGTTGGTAATCTAGGCTCTTCTTTTTTTAGCTCTTCAGCAGGAACTCTATTTGGATGGAAATCTACCTTATGTCTCCAAGAGATGGGAAACACTTGAATCTTATTGTTGAAAGAAGAATCTTTTGAATCATCATCCTCTGGATATGCAAGATTCCTAAATTTCTTATTTTCTTTATAAACATTTTTCATTGTATTTCTCATGACATTAATATTATGAGCAAAGTTAATGGACTCATATCTGGTACCAAGTATTTGACCAATACCATGTACACAAAATACTAAATGTTCAACATTTCTTTTGGAAGTGGTACTACTGGTATCTTTTTCAAAATCATCTTCTAACATTGACTTCATCTCTTTGTTTTGTTTCTTATTATCCCCATCATTTTCGTTGGAATAATTTGTAGACTTTTTAATGGGTTCTGAAGAATTATCAGAAAATAAATTAGCAGCTTCAGTCAGAAGCACATCACTAATATCAGGAATAGTCTTATTGGGAAAGTTGTCAAAAATGGATTTATTCATATCGGGATGGAACCCTCTTTTAATTCGCTCCACTTTAATTAAACCGACAGAACTACCACCTAACCGTCTTATAATGGGAAGCTGATAGGAATTGATCATAGACTGAGGGAATATTACAGCTACTTCAGCCGATAAATACATTATAGCTTTAGAATTTTCAAGTCTAATAACATCTTCAACATCTTGAGAGCCAACTTCAGGAAATTCATCAGTAGCTTCATTTAACTCATTATTAAAATGAGCAATTTGAGCTTTCAATTCTTTAGATTGCCCTTGTTCTACAATCCTTTTCCCCTCATCATCGTACAAGTATGGCTTTTTGTGTTTATAACCTTCTTCGATGATTTGGGTCAATTCAGAAGATAAAGGAACAGCATTAGAATCGAACCAAATTCCTCTTCTCACTTCGTATGTGGGACCTTCCCAATAAACCGGAGATAAATCAAAGTTTCGAACATTCACCTGAAAGAGTCTGTCTTCATTAACATCCACGATATCCAGAATTTTATCATCGGAGGATTTGTCAAGCTTTAAGCTATTATAATATTTACGGTACTGAGACTCTATTCTTCTTGAATCATAATCAGAAAATGGGAGAAATCTTTTAGCCTCTTCTGTTTTGGTATAGTTATACCAAGAAGGTTTAGAAATTGGTACATCAGTAGCATAATACCATTTTACTTTGGCTTCTGGGATTATTTCAAGCTGATGATTTTCTACAAGCCTTCGTGCACTAGTTGTAAAAGCTTTACTTGGAGTTAATAAATGCCCACCACCAAAATTACAACAAGGATAAATAATACTTTGATGACAATACTTCAATCTATTCATAAATAGCAATAATGTTCAATTAAATTTTTGTATTTAAGGTTTTGTTCTCTTTTCGATGACAGCTCCAGCTTTGAAATAGAATCATGCAGGCGCGAGTATTTTTTACTGCAAATGAATTTTAAAGCCAGGAATGTCTTTTAAAGGGTCCAATAGAATATGTACATAGTCTAGTTTAATTATATACATATATGACTGTCTAAATATTAGGTTACTCCAGGTTTTGGAAGAGTGATGTCACCATTGGGCCACAGCAAAATGGCAGCTTTTGAAAAATCACTATATTTATGAGACCCCACAATTTTTCTGCCGATTCTGATGTATAATGGAATTGTACTTTGGTCGGAGGCAAAGCTACTTTTTAAAGTAGAATCAATCATATTGTTTAAAATGGTGTTATTTTTAATTAAATCATTAAGATTTACAGAAGTAACATTTTCTGCTACAAATCTTTCCACGTCGTTAATCAATAATGAGACTCCAGTATATGCATTGCTAGCGGTAGAGTTCATAGAATCAGCCCAGCTTAATAAACCCGAACCAGCATCAAAACCAAGAATCTCTGGTGGAAGTATTTTGCCGCTAGGATCATTTCTTCTTAATGAAGTCTCTGTTTCAGCTATGGCGGCTAATCCCCATTTGGCGGCACCAGAAAGAAATAAACCTAATAGAATACCTTGGAATAATAAAGCCGTTACTCCTTTTGTACAACACCCTGGAATTAAAAGCATTGCCAATATATAATGATGTATTCTTAATGTCAATCCAGGTAAATTGGATATTAATACCAATGCTATAATAAATGTGATATAAATTGCCAAATATTTCTTAAATTTTCCGGCTTGCCAGATTTTATAGGCTTGAATTAAAGCACAGCATACTATAAACAGTACTATTCCTAGAACTGCTATAAGACCTCCTGGTTGTTCTTTTAGGTCATGAATGGTGAATCGATCAACTGGTAATCTATCAAAGCTAATATTGTTTAAAACTCCCAACCAGAACATGGGATAAAAGTAAAACAACCGACTTAAATGAGAAATTGGGTTATTGTCTTTATCAAAAGTTGATAATGTTACTTTAGTTGAACAATTCCAAAGCACATAAAGAATAAAGCAACTGGGGAGAAACCTTTCTAATCCAATAGAAATTAACGACGAATAAGTTTCTAAATCATTAGAATCTACTTTAACTGGAGGATCGGTAGCCAAAACAATGGTCCAAAATCCAACCGTGCACA
The DNA here is from genome assembly GCA_030573955.1 of Yamadazyma triangularis. NCBI lineage: Eukaryota > Fungi > Ascomycota > Pichiomycetes > Serinales > Debaryomycetaceae > Yamadazyma > Yamadazyma triangularis. The sequence goes on along the minus strand of JAJMEC010000087.1, from coordinate 32,708 downwards.
CAGTCCAAAATATCACTTTTCCACTAGCTAGAAATACAATAGGTATTCCTAACAAGATATTTAATAATAAAACTGGGAACCTGGGATCATAACAATGGGATATTGTGTCACCTTTACCAATCAATGTCTTAAAAATATATGATACCGGGAAAAATGAATTAAATTCTATGGAATCATCAACTCCGTAGTGTCCTTTTGATGATGAAAACCCACTTTGGGAACCACTGGAATATGTCATCCTAGCACAACCACCATAAAATGGTGAAACAATACCTGCATGAACAGCAGAACCACATATATAAGAGTCTGCCCTATAAGGATTTGACAACTGATCCTTGTCACCACCCTCAACCTGATCCCCACCACCAATAAAGTAACCTCTATATTTGATTTGCTCCTTGCCAACAGGCTCAAAAGAGTAAGTCCAACTTCTATCACATAGTGCAGGACATCGAATAATCAAATCCGTTCCTTCGTCGATATTGTCTATACATGACACCCCATTAAGGCCACAGGCTGCATTCTTTCCTTTCCAAAGTTGATCGGTACAACTTAAAGCTAGTACTGGCAGTTTAGTATGATTATTTTCTAGTTGAGACGGATGGGTAAAGTATGGATTAAGAATACTGTAGACAACCAAAAACCATAGTATTAAGTAACCAGAGAGGACTGCGATCCTGACTGATTTAGATATTCTGGTGTTGAATCTATGGGGTAAGTCTTCTATTTTCTCTAATCGACTTATTCTGGGAGCAGGAACATCTTGTGGGACTCGAGGTCCATACATCAAAGCATGCCACAACCGTTTTGGTTTGGATTTTTGAGATTCTTGAAACATAAGATAATCTTCATCATTAATTGACCTTTCAGTGTCTGAAATATTGTGATCTTGAGATGGCTCAACAGGATCCGGATCTTGTACTTCCTGATTCATATTTGGATGGTTATTATTGTCTTTTGAATTTTCTTTATTAAAGTCTTGCAAAAGTATTTCTTCTTCGATCCCTTGTTTAGAAAGATCACTATTCCATCCTGACATTCCAGCAAGAACTATAGTTAAGAGATAGCGCGACGATAAGTGAGAGTGACTACACATTATGCTTTTTTTTTTCTCTACATTTTATATTAAATCTTTATTATATTAATTTACAAATAATCAACCTTATTTAGGGATTAAGTATATACCGATAAAACCAAGCAAAATCAAAAAACAATCAGAAGTCATAATCATATTTTTTTTTCTTTCCTAACACTCTAACCAGAACACATAGTACATGAATCTGGGTTAGCAATAGAACAAGCAATAACCTTAGAACTGTATATATCATTTTCTGATTCTTCTGTGTTTTCATCTTTCTTTTCAGAAACTTGTTCTTCATCCTGGGTTGCACTTGGAGCACTTGGAGCACTTGGAGCTTGTGGTTTTTCCTCAATCTTCAATTCACCAATGGAATTTTCTAAAGAAGTTGGTTCAGTAGATTCAGATCTGGTAGAAACTGAATCGGTTTCACTATTGGCAATTGATCTTGGAAGATATTTTCTTCTGTTTAATTTTTCCAAAGAACCGATAGTATTATTGGCATTTTGAGCAGAATTCTTGTCAATAGTGAATTGAATGGCAGCAGCAGCAGCTTGAGTTCTCAAATAGTACATACCAGTCTTAAGACCTTTCTTCCAACCGTAGAAATGCATAGAAGTCAATTTACCCATAGTAGGATCTTTGATGTGGATATTCAATGATTGTGATTGATCAATAAATGCAGCTCTATCAGCAGCCATATCAATGATATGTTTTTGAGAAATTTCCCAGACGGTTTTATATAATGCTTTAAGTTCAGCTGGAACATTAGTCAAGTTTTGAATGGAACCATTATTAGCAATGATATTGTTTTTCATAGATTCATTCCAAAGTCCCATATCAACCAAATCTTTTAATAAGAATGGATTAACAATTTGAAATTCACCTGCTAACACTCTTCTGGAATAGATGTTTGATGTATATGGTTCGAAACATTCATTATTACCCAAGATTTGAGAAGTGGAAGCAGTTGGCATTGGTGCAACTAATAATGAGTTTCTAATACCATTTTTGGCTAATTTTTGTTTCAAATCATCCCAGTTCCATAATTCAGTAGGTTTTCTTTCCCATAAGTCAAATTGTAATAAACCTTTGGAAGCTGGAGAACCTTCATAAGTTGGGTATGGACCAAATTTAGCTGCTAATTCAATAGATGATTCAACAGCACCATGATAAATGGTTTCAAAGATTTGAATGTTCAATTCTCTAGCTTCTTGAGAATCAAATGGTAATCTTAAAGCCATGAAAGCATCAGCTAACCCTTGAACACCTAAAGCAATTGGTCTATTTCTCATGTTAGATCTTTCAGCTTCAGGAACTGGATAATAGTTACGGTCAATGATTTTGTTTAAGTTTCTGGTAACAGCTTTAGTGATTTCATGTAACTTTTCGAAGTTATACCAAGTAGATTTAGAATCATATTCAACAAATGATGGTAAGGCAATAGAAGCTAAGTTACAAACAGCAACTTCATCAGGAGCAGAATATTCAACAATTTCGGTACATAAGTTAGATGATTTGATGATACCTAAATTCTTTTGATTAGTCTTTTTGTTACAAGCGTCCTTATATAACATGAAAGGAGTACCGGTTTCAGTTTGAGCATCTAAAATGGAATACCATAATTTTTGAGCCTTGACAACTTCTCTACCTTTACCTTCTTTTTCATATTTTTCATATAATTGTTCGAATTCATCACCATAACAGTCATCTAAACCGGTAACTTCATTAGGAGAGAACAAAGTCCAGTCACCATTTTGTTCAACTCTTTTCATGAATAAATCAGGAATCCATAAAGCAGGGAATAAGTCTCTAGCTCTGATTTCTTCTTTACCATGATTTTTTCTGATATCAATGAAATCGAAAATATCGGAGTGCCATGGTTCTAAATATAAAGCGAAAGCACCAGGTCTCTTATTACCACCTTGATCGACATATCTAGCAGTGTTATTGAAAACACGAACCATAGGAATGATACCATTGGAAGTACCATTAGTACCAGCGATGTAAGCACCAGTAGAACGAATATTGTGAATATGTAACCCAATACCACCAGCACTTTTAGAAATTAAAGCACAACTCTTTAAAGTATCATAAATACCTTCAATGGAGTCATCTTGCATAGCAACCAAGAAACAAGAAGACATTTGAGGAATTGGAGTACCAGCATTGAATAAGGTTGGAGAACCATGAGTGAAATGTTTTTGAGACATTAAGTTATAAGTTTCAATAATAGAATCAATATCATCACCATGAATACCCACGGCAACTCTCATTATTAATTGTTGAGGTCTTTCAGCTACTTTACCATTAATTCTTAATAAGTAAGATCTTTCTAAAGTCTTAAATCCAAAATAATTGTAATTAAAATCACGATCATAAACAATAGCAGAATTTAATTCAGTAGCATATTTTTGAACGAGATCATAAGTTTCCTTTGAAATCATAGGAGAATGTTTCCCATTTCTTGGATTAACATAATCATAAAGTTCTTTACTAACTTGAGAAAATTGTTTGGTGGTTTGCTTATGTAAATTAGACACGGCAATTCTAGCAGCTAAAATGGCGTAGTCAGGATGAATGGTAGTCATATAAGCAGCAGTTTCAGCAGCCAAGTTATCTAATTCAATAGTAGTAACCCCTTGATAAACACCAGAAATAACTCTTTGGGTAATAGCTACAGAATCAACGTGAGTTGTATCTAAACCATAACATAATCTTTGGATTCTGGCGGTGATTTTATCAAACCGAACTGGCTCTTTATGGCCATCTCTTTTATAAACATACATTTCTGTCTATAAAGGAGAAAAAAAAAAAATAAGAATAAGAAGAAGTTAATAAACTAAAGTAAAACTTTATAACAAAAATATCAAGGATGTGGGAATCAAAACGTCTTTATATACCCGTACGCGTTACGCCAAATTTTTTTCTTTTTTTTTTTTATAATAGACTTCGTGACTGCTTAAAAGTAAACAAATCTATAATTTATATAAAGGAATACAGAACCTCAAGTTACTGAAAACAATACCAATATCAATTTAGGTAGGAGTAAAGGCACCTGAAATTACCGGATTAACTTAATTACTAACACGTCTCAAAAATAAAATCCTAATTTTGATACGAGTTGTTTACATTATGCGTATTGTTTTATTATATCGGTTTCTTTTTTTTTTTTTTTTTTTTTTTATTGAGACGTGTATAGTGGTATTTTGATTGTTTACTACCGTTATCGGTGAAGGTGAAATGGGTGTTTATATTTTCATTTCGATCTGATAGAATGGGGACATTTCAAATCGGGATCATTTCCTATTCGGAATAGGGTTTTTGTTTGATCACTAAGCAGCCAACCATAGAGTTAAAGAAATTAATGGGCCAATTGTAGAATAATGTATATATTGTTGTGCAACATATATTAAGTGCCCGCTAATAATCACGCTTCTTTGCAACTCCTTTCATAAGATTTGGCCGGTTATGTTCAGGTAGATTGGAAACCTCCTAGTTAAGTGCAGGAGAGACGGTCGCAAAAGTGTCGAAATCGGACATCTGATTAGAAAGCAGTTGATTGCGGGAACCAATCCACTACTTATTGGTAATATAGCATTACTATATGGAAACAAAAAGTAAAATAAAGAAATAAAACAAAATAAAATAAAATACATAAGAAAGCATAAAAAAGACAAAAACATAAAAAATTAGTCCGAATAAATTCACATATATTTTACGTATAAGATAATTTATATTTTAAGAAACTACTTGGATTCTTCTTTGGAGATATCACTAGAATTGAGGTTAGTATAATTTATGAGGTCACACAGTTTCGTTGACTAAATACATACTTGATAAATTTCTCTAAGTCGAATTCCTCTTCTTGACCATTGGAAGTAGAAACTGAAGCTGGAGGAGCATTATTGTCGGGTTTTGGAGCTTCAGTTTTTTGACGGGGCCATGCAGCAATCCCTGCTGCTGTTCCTAATGTTAAGATAGAAAGCTATTATTTAGTTAGTCATGGAATCTTTGTAACAATTGATGTAAACTATAAAATTGAGGTTAACCAATGTAACCTCTGATTTTATTCTGTATAACATACCACATGGGATCCGACTTGTTTACCGAAAATTGTATATGTAGCAGCCATCCTTACAAATATGTAAAAAAAGACAGTATATAAAGTTCAATTCTCGATAATTTTCATCACCGATTTCATCGCACCCACACTTCGGTATTTGCAAGCAAAAAATTTGACAATCTGATTGGATCTTGGTATGTTTCGAAATAAGAACCATAAACCTATATGTAAATTTTATCCAAACTGTAAGAATGGTAATAATTGTAATTTCCAGCATATAGACAATAATAATAATAATCTGGGTAGAGGTGGTGGTCCTGGTGGTCAGGAAAGCAGTATAGAATCAGTATCATCATTCACTAATCCCAACACTTTGAATAATAAGCTGAATCAAATCAAAAATGATTTACAAGACTATACTAAGTTTAATGGTAAACCTTTAACTAGTTATGGTTTAGCGCAGCCAGCTGTTAATAATATTGTTTCCAATAGAGATCTCTCATTTGAGGAAAGTCGTCTAATGTATATGGAAGCTGTCGCTAACAATTCAGTACCGGAATATGAAAAACAACTTAATGCTCGGTCTATGGACATGGACTATTGTATCAATCACTTAAGAGGTAAAGAAAATCTTGCTGCTAGATACTCTCAACAGAGTGTTACGTCTATGAATCTTCCCAAGCCATTTATTCCCAAAACTGTCGATGAGAACATTAATGAATTTATGAATGCACCTACCTCTTCATTTGGGGCCCCAAATGCTTTTGGAAGTCAATCTGGAGGATTTGGTTCTTCCCAAACCAACCCCTTTGGTTCTCAGTCTAATAATCAACCAGCCAATCCTTTTTCTCTGAATAATCAGTCGTCTGGCTTTGGCAGTTCTGGTTTTGGGAACTCTGCATTTGGATCTTCTGGCTTTGGGGGCTCTTCTGGAAATCCGGGTACTTCAGCATTTGGTAATTCTGGGTTTGGTAACTCGGGTAATTCTGGATCTGGTAATTCTGGTTTTGGTGGTTCAGGCTTTGGTGGTTCAGGCTTTGGTGGTTCAGGCTTTGGTTCCTCAGGCTTTGGATCCTCGGGATTTGGATCTTCAGGTTTTGGTGGTTCTCAAACAAAAGATGCATCTCCATCGGGAGACAATAATAAATCTGGTTTTGGTGGTTCTGGCTTTGGAGGTTCTGGTTTTGGTGGGTCTGCTTTTGGTAATGTAAATACTTCCACCAATTCTGGAGCCTTTGGACAATCTTCTCCAAATAATAATTCTAGTAACCCATCAGGTTTTGGAACTAGTGCTTTTAATTCCTCGGGACTGAATAATTCTGGTTTTGGCAGTTCTGGGTTTGGTGGCTCTAGTTTCGGAAATACTGGTTTTGGAAGCTCTGGTTTTGGAAACACTAATACCAGTACTTCTGATTCTTCAGGTTTCGATAAACCGGCTACTTCTGGTTTTGGTTCCTCGGGCTTTGGCTCCTCGGGATTTGGCTCTTCTGGTTTTGGTTCTTCTGGTTTTGGTTCTTCTGGTTTTGGTTCTTCGAATGTGAAAGAATCAGCAACACCTGCAGCAGAAAACAAACCTGCCAGTGGATTTGGTACATCTTTTGCTGCTAATAATACCCAAACTGATACTAAAGCATCACCATTTGGAAATGTGAATAAACCAGAAACAAATAACTCCAATCCTTCTCCTTTTGGACAATCTGGATTTGGTGCCACTTCTAATGCTTCCACTACATCTCAATTTGGAAATTCGGGTTTTGGTTCTACTAATAAAGGACAATCACCATTTGCATCAACTAATAACGCGGCTGACTCTAATAAGCCTGTATTAGGAACTAGTAGCGGCTTCAATGCAGGTCCAACTAACCAATCAAAGACAGAAAACGTTGAAGGATTAGATATTCCCGATGTATTTAAACAAAACGCCTTTATTATTGGTGAAGTACCTGATCAACCTCCTCCTTTAGAAATATGTTAACGTGTATTTATAGTCATTGTATAATAGTAATATAACAAAGTGAGTAAATTTCGCAACAATTACTTTTAGATGAAAGTTTCCAATTACACCATGAAAAAAAAATACTATAAAATCAGAAAATATTGCCCAGTAGAGTATATAAAATCAACGAAAATTCTTCATAATTCTTCAATAATTTTTTCTGCTCCTCTTTTAATTTTTTTTTTAATTTTTTTTTCTTTTGTCCAAAATTATAGATAATGTTATCACCTTTAAAAACTATCAAATCCAGTTTGCAGTAATTGCGCGTTGAAATAATATATCAATTATAGATCTATGCTTTGTGTGGAGTGTAAGAATCCTGATATTGAATGTTTATATTACAAATATAAAAGTGAATATATCAAACTAGCAATATGCCCAAAATGCTCTAATGTGGTGGATAAATATATAGAATATGACAATGTGTTGTTATTTATCGACGTTCTATTATTAAAGCCTCAGGCTTATAGACATTTGTCCTTTAATGTCACCGAGTTAGAAATGACAAAAGACCCAATAGTGAAATCCGATTACAATTCTGATCCCACTCCAAAAGAGAAACGTTCCTCATTTAAAGATAAATTACATCGTGTCAATGTTCGCTTTGGTAAATTGTTAAGAGTTATACTTATGATTATTTTATTTGAAGTCTATTTAACTTGGGCTTATCAAGAGAAGAAATCCCATCATACAAAAGTCATGTCGTTTATATTGCAAAGTGATAGTTACTTTCAATATGGTTGGTTTATACTAATTCTTGTGCTAAAACACTTATTTTTCAATATTTTTCTTCAATTCATATTTTTCAATACTTCACATTGGAGTAACATACCAGTTAACAATATAAATCCAAAATATCATAAGAGTTACTATATTGCAGTTTTATTAACTACTGTATTGGTTTCTAATTCCATCAAGTTGATTCCTATTTTAATGCTAATATGGCCTTATGATAAAACACTACAATCATCACAAATTGTCAATCTACTAGCTACACTAAATGTTATTGAAGCCTTAAGGATTACTTCTGGAAATAGTTATAGTAGAATATTAACGACATTCTTGGTTGCTAAAATTATGGAATCTATTATTTGTAACGGTATCATCTGCTGTTTAGTGAGCTATCTATCAGGATTAAATGCATGGGATTTGTTTTTAGGCGAGTATCAAGAAGGAATATCAATTGGTCTGAAATATATTACACTTTTCATAGGACTGACTACATAATATTTAATAAAAATCCCCTACCGCTCCTTTTAATTTTCTTGTGGTTATTCCATCACTATTAACCAACAAAATTTCATTATTATCTACAGCAATTAATGGTCCATCTAAACTCTCAATTAAAAATGGATAATCATAAGTTTGATTAAGTTCTCTTCTTTCATCTAAAGTTTTAAAGGTTTCATTTGGATTAGGACTATGATATAATTGGGTAGATTCCAAAAATGGTTCTTCATCATTGTATTGCAGATGAGATGGCAATTCATTGTTTTGAATTGATTTTAATGCAATGAAGTAAGATAATGGAGAATAATTCTTTTCAAAATTCCATAAACATCCCATTAAAAATATTGGCAATGGTAATAATGTTATCACACATAAGAAGGCTTTTTGTAACGATAAAGTTGCTGCCATCATAACATGCAAAATAAAGGTACCCAATATTACTCTATGAAAGATTAAGGGCCAAACTTTACCCGTTGAATGAGGAGGGTGGATACAAGCATATAATAATTGATATTTGAATACAAAATATCCAATGGTAAAATAAATCAAACCAGCAGTCACAATTTTAGTCGACATTATGGAATAGATAATAACAATAATAAACACTAGCATAGGTTGTGGTAATTGTAAGCCAAAATTAAACACCGGAGGTTTATACAATTTAATATAGTCCCTAGGAGTTTTACACCATAATAAGGAACCAAAGGTGTATTTTAATAAGTTACCCAATAATAAAAGTTTATACGGAAAAATACCTATACCTTGAAGAATAATCAAATCAACATAAAATAACGACAAGTCTCGTAAAGATTGTGCCAATTGATAAGCTATTTTTATGGTATCACTTAAGGATGCCGTACCAACCAATGTAAACACCAAGAACATATTGACAAAAGTATAAAAGAAATTTTTTGAAACCGAAGAGATCTCTTCATCACTATGAGAAGTATATCCCTGCTTTGAACTCATCCATATATAAAAATATGGCATAATGATATTAAGTAATGTGAAAATATAAGGTGGTAAAATACCAGTCACTAAAGTTTCAGCCCATGAGTTAGCCTTTAAAAATTCACCTAGTTTTGGCCATCCTTTGGAAATAGTATTAATATTCAAAAATTTTGCCAAATAACTAACAGGAAAAACCAAAAGAACACTTAACAATCCGATAAAAAATGTGACTGTTGCAATTCTTGAATTTCTTTCCTTTCGAGTCATACATAAATTATCCCATCTTATATCATGAGGAGCTGGAGCCAAGTTTGTGGTTAAATGATTTACTTTTGGATCCAAAACGGCTTGTGCTATTAGTTGAGCTTCAGCAACCGATTTCATGGTTATAAAAGCCGAAGAAGTGGCAGGGTATTCTTTACGTCTTGCCTTTAAAATTTCTTTATCAACAACGTCCAATTGATCAGTGTAATAGTTAATAGTGTCAATTTGGGGACCAAATAACCCAAAAAGACCCTTTTTTCTTTTAGGTCTTCTATATGTTTCATCATTCAACAAAGGTAGATGATTAGCGGATTCATCAGCAACTTCATTTTCTAGATGATCGGTTATTTGATCTATAATACTTGAACGACGGGAAAATAAGTCCGGATTACTCGAAGGTGATAAAGTACCTAAAATATCATTACCACCACCACCGTTAACCGAAGAACTGTGACCAGTAACAGTATCTGTTTGACTAAGGCTGTTTGGCTCTTGGAGATTTCCATCATCTCTATAAGATTGGTTTAAGTTATACAGATCGCCTAAATTAGGGTGTAAGTTGATAGCTAAAACATCACTTTTATTCTTAATATTGTTCATTTCGAAATAGTCTAACCAACGAGATTCGGCCTTTTTTAATAAGTTCTTTCTTAATTTGAATAGTTTATTTAAGTCGGTCCATTCCCTAACTATAGTGACCGATTCAATTTCACCCAAACCAAGATTTTCAATATGTCTCTTTAAATCTTCTTCATCTCTTAATTTTGGAGGAATACCAGACAATTTGATAGTTCTGTCAGTAATTGAATTCTGCTTCCCTAAATAAGCTTGTCTCATTCTGATGATTTTAGTGGTTTGTTTAAATAAGAAATGAATAATTATCCCCGTGAAAAAATATGTACTAACAACATAAAGCCATAACATATATTGATTATCCAACACTCGCTTTTTATCTTTATCTGGAGGATAATCTTGATCCAATCTACCAGTAATTTTATATCGTGTCGGAGCAATAACACCAACAGCTAATATTACAAAACATCCCAATACTTTTATACACATTTTGAAGAATCCAAGAAATACTACTGCATCTAATCCAGCATGCTCTAGGATTTGATCTTCATTGATTTTAAAAACTATAGGAATCCAACCAAATAATGTCGATGGCAATTTAGGTAAATTCTGTCGAGATAGACTATGCAAATAATTATGGTTTATTTGATTAAAATTAGCCACATATATCTTCGGATATTTTAATCGTAGCGCTGAAAATATAAGAAATGCTGACAATCCCAATACCAATGCTATAATTATTTGAGCTCTTGCGGCTCTGGCAGCACCTCTATATGACAGAGGATCACGTATTGGATTCGATGAATTACTATCCTCAACAACAATACTGTTGATGAATTGGTCTATCTCCTTCATTGTAAAGAAATTAAACCACTATAGCTACTAGCCACTAGTGTAACCACCAATACTAAATAGGTTTGTTTTTTTTTTGTTTTTAAGCAATGGTGGATTTCAAAAGTGTGATCAGTAAAACAACCGTTGGTTCTCTCAACAAACAATCGAAACAAATACGAAAACTAAAACTAAGAGAAAATATAGTGAGCAATAGATAAGATAAATAAAAATGCGAATTAGACGATAAAATGCAGTGTGTATTAAAGACGGTGACATTGAATGCATAGCAAATAGATGGGAAATTCGTAGCTAATTTCTAGATGGTAAATCATTATCAAAAATCTCTGAAACAATTATTTAGAAGTATCTAAAGATTGGATGATTTGATTAAGCTTGGACATGACTTCGTATTTAAACTCGTAAAATTCTTTCTTTAATTCTAATACTTCATCATTACGTTCTTGTTCCTCCTTGACATCTAAGGGTTCCAAAGAAGAGGGTCGTTGATCATAAGGCTCAGTGACGACGGATCCCTGCCCCTGGAGGGGAGTTGGATGGTTATTAAAAGCGTGATTTTGGGGAGGAGCATGGGGTTTCTTAGGTGGAAAAGGCATGGAATTGGTATTAGAAATACGAGCCTGAGTTTGTTGTGGAGGATATGCATTTGAACTATTATTTTTATTAGCAGCTTGATTGCGGGAATTAGGGTCATAAAATGCTACCATATCAGTAGCTGGGTTTTTTTCATTACTTGGATAATATGAATAATTAATCGGGTCATTTCTATGTGCCTTGACAGGGCTGACATTATATGCTCTTTCCTTAATGGGAGTGCTTAAGGAACTGGTAGGAGTCATTGATCTGACTACACCTGGGGGTGGTGGATTAACCGGTAAATTTGAAAACCGGGGTTGAAATAAAAATGGTGGCTCTAATTGACCCTGCGGAGGGTGAACATAGGATAAAGGATGATTGGTACCCGAGATTGAAGCCCGGGAAGAATTCGGAACACTCTGTGGAATATGAGCAGGGAAACTGGGTTGATGATGAGGAGGAGGAGGAGGAGCCACTTGATATAACTGCTGCGGTTGCTGCTGAGAGAGCCCTTGATTTATTGGCGTTGGTACTGGACTTGTTTTCCCGTCATGTTGCGTTAAAATTGGCTTAGATTCTTTTATAGACGGATTGGAAATTAAAGAGGAATCCAAAGATGGTGAAGGTGATGGAAATGGTGATTTTGAATTTCGATCTTGGTTATAATACAGATAATTTTCTTCTTCTTGTTTTTGGAGATAACCTTTTGGTCTTTCCTTTTCTATTATCTTACCCTTTTTTCTACTAAAAAATTCATTCAAATACATCACCATTCTTTCATTTTCAGTCAAAGGAACATTTTGGGACATGGTTTTATTAATAAATCTCAAATTAACATCTTTACTTAATACTCTAAAGCGATTACTTAAAGTCCGGCTTTGAAGTACACTTAGATTTAACCTGGAATTGAATTCATTCAAAATACCTTGCCAACTCTTTCCCGTAGTTCCTCTTCGAAAAAGCTCCCCTTTATGTAAATAGATTAATTCCAATAAGATACTATCTGTATCATAATTGAAATTTACCTTATTCTTTTTATCCTTTTTGTCTTTAGCGTCATCAACTAATGAATTAGCCGACATTAAAGGTGATAATGTGATCTATGATATATCAGCGCGATTTATAGAACGAGGGAAAGGTTTTTTGGGATATAAATAACATTCCTACGGAATCTCCTAAAAATGGATAAGTCATATCTTTATATCAAGGGATTTATAGAGAATCAGATACATCTATTGAATGGTCCCATTGAATTGACACCAGAATTGGGGATAATTGCTGATAATGAAGGGATCAATAGACGTGAATTACAAATAATATTGGCTAGAATAAATATGTTAATAAGACGGCATAATAAGACGGTATTTTCACCACAAATAATAAATCAGATAATCAATCAGGTAATCAAAAGTGAAAGGAATAAGTTGGAATTGGTTAATGAACGTTTGTCTAACATAAAGAATCTCATGATCCCCATATTAGTTCCTGATTCTCACATCTTGGGGAATCTGATGTATAAATTACAAGAATTTAACCGCTTGGTTAATGAATTACCCGAAGGAAAATATTTATTTATGACTAGAAGCCAAGATGAAGTTGACAATATGGCTGACCAAGATATGACGCTTAATGAGCTTGGAAGTGATAACGATGATGATGACGATGACGATGATAACAATAATGGGTTAATTCAAGATGATCAGCAGCGAATTGTTAATCAAGATAATACCACTATGAAATCCCAATATAATCGGAACATTTATAGAATGGTTGATGAACAAGTAAACCCAAATGAAGAACTTCTTGAAACCTATGAACAAATTCGTCTACAATTAGTCACTATTAATCATGATGTTCAATATAAATATCAAAAGATGAGATATTTACAACAACTTCGAGACAAATTAGGAAATGCATTAGGAATAACAATAAAAAATGATGAACTTGAAGTTAGTCCCGATGGTGAATATTGTCAGATCAATAATGAAATTAATAAATTCAAAATACTATCTGATTCAATCAACTTTAAAGTCAATAACAATAATAAAATAGAGTTGGCTAATATAATTCATGACATGTAAATACTATTTTTAATGAATATGACTTTTATTAAAAAATTTTATATAATTACACAAATCTTTTAACTGGGATACCGAATCTAATCGAATAATCCCATACCCATATCATCATCAGATTCTTCTTTAGCTTCTTCCTTTTCTTCAGCTGGAGCGGCTTCTTCACCAGCAGCGGCTGGAGCAGCGGCACCGGCAGCGGCACCGGCAGTTGGAACAGAAGCCAACTTGGTGTTACCTTCAGCAACTAATTCATCAATGTTTTTACCTTCTAATTCAGATAATAAACCGGAAATTCTGGAGTCATCAGCTTCAATGTTAACTGAAGCTAATAATTCCTTGATGTCAGAAGCTGATGGAGATTCGTTACCACCTTGGACTAATAATAAATAAGCAGCTAAGTATTTCATTATGTTTGGTTTATAGAATAATCACTTTTAAGCTTTAACGGCAGACTATCCTTTGCTTTAATAAAAAGTTGAAAAATTTTTCTTTTCAGCTTTTTTTTTTCAAAATAGGTGTGCGAGCCCTTCTAACTGGTGTGTATATAAATTGTTGTTCGCTCATAAATTGAAGTTCCTCAGAGCAGAGACTGTTGCATTTTGCGATGACAGCGACTTTGAAGAAAAACGCAGTCACAGCGAATTACTCAATCAGGTATATGCTCGATTTTCTCAAGTTAAATTTTTTTCAAGGAGTCCGAATTCCACACGACTCTTTCTCTACAATTTTTTTTTTTTCAAATCTCATACAAGTATAATCTCGAAATAATTTTCTCTTAATTTAAATATCATTAAAGAAAATGGCTGAAACTAGTATGTTTAATAGATCAAGATTATGTGAATAAAGGAAACAATGAATGAATCAGATAATTACAGAAAAGAACAAAAATGTCCATGGATATATGTTTTGGTGGATTGGATAATATGAAAGAAGCAAGGTCAAAGATGACCATATTGATTATCAACAACAGTACCCACAAATAAAGGAAAATATTATACTATAAAGAATAATAATAATACTACAGTGAATACTAGAATAATCTCTAGTATTCAAATAATATCAAGTTGGAATAGATCGATCATTCATATATTTTCATTCACAATAGTGAAAAATTTTTATACTAACGATTTTTTTAGCTGAAAGAAAGAAGAGAACCTTCAAAACCTTTTCTTACAAAGGTGTTGACTTAAAAGATTTATTGGAAATGCCAACTGAAGAATTCACCGAATTATGTCCAGCTAGAATTAGAAGAAGATTCTCTAGAGGTTTAGGTTCTAAGCCAATGGGTTTAATTAACAAATTAAGAGCTGCCAAATTAGCTACTGACCCAAATGAAAAACCACCAATCGTCAAGACCCACTTAAGAAATATGGTTGTTGTTCCAGAAATGATTGGTTCCGTCATTGGTGTTTACAACGGTAAAGTTTTCAACACTGTTGAAATTAAACCAGAAATGGTCGGTAAATACTTAGGGGAATTTTCTATCTCTTACACTCCTGTTAGACATGGTAAATCTGGTAATGCTTCTTCAAGATTCATTCCATTAAGATAAGGTTTGTAATTTTATACTTTTTTTTTAATTTATCATACATAAAGTCAATATACTAAAAATACTATTCAATAAGTAAAAATCTTGTAGTTGTAGAAGGAAGGTTTGTAAATTTTAACTTGGCTTATGTCTTGTCATAGCTTTTGAATCATAAATCGATGCGATTAAAAAGTGAAAAATCTTTGTAAATGATTTAACAGTATGACTAACCAAAATGATAACAAAGATGTGGGACCTTTAAAAGAATTAACATATGGAGCAATATCTGGAATGGTTGGAAAATTTGTCGAATATCCCTTTGATACTATAAAAGTTAGATTACAATCATCAAGTCAACTTAATAAATTTACTACTTTTCAAACAATAAAGTATACCTATGTAAATGAAGGTTTAATTAAAGGATTCTTTACGGGAATTAAAGCTCCTTTATTGGGAGCTTGTTTGGAAAATGCAATCCTATTCTCAAGTTATAATGCAGCTTTGAAATTCATTACTACTAATTCTAATACTATTGGAGACAATAATAATGAAAAAGATCTACCATTAAAGTATAAATGTCTTAGTGGAGGATTTTCTGGATTTATGGCATCATTTATATTAACCCCTATTGAATTAGTGAAATGCCAACTACAGGTTTCTAATCTTATAAACAATTATCAAAATCATGGTTATAATGCCACAATCAAACAAATTATTAAAAACGATGGTATTATTGGATTCTGGAAAGGGTTATCTTCGACATTACTAAGGGAAGTTAATGGTACTGCCATTTGGTTTGGAACTTATGAAGCTGCTGGACTGTACCTCCTGAAAACCAATATCAATGAGGATTTAGGTCTATTATTAAGTGGAGCCACTGCAGGTCTAGTGTTTAATGTAACCACATTCCCCATAGATACCATTAAATCTAATATTCAAACTAATGACATTTTAAATAAGAATAACAAAGCAAATTTCTTTAACACAGTTAAGAGATTAGGCTTCAAAAAACTATATAACGGATTAGGAATCACTGTTATTCGGTGTATACCGGCTAATGCTGTAATTTTCTACTGCTACGAACTACTTAAAAGACATTTCTAAAGACATATATAACTAAACAAATCACACTGGAAACCTAATAGAGCATCAAATAGAAAGATAGATAATATTTCTAGATAGATATATAAATAGACATATAAATATTTATAGAAGTAAACACAAACTTCATGGATACTTTTTCCTGTGACACTATCCAATATCCTTCATATAACTCTAAAGTATTTGCAGCATATTCTTTGTATCAGACACGAGTTTGGGAGTTCAAGCCCCACGTATTTCTTAGACACATCGCACCCAATTGGCAAAAACAAATTGCAACAATCCAAACATCTGATGATTGTACTTTGAATAGCGATTAGTGCAGATATGTACAGTACAAGAAGAGCATTTCAGATTTATAACAGGGTGTTAAATAAAATATCCTCCTCATTAAACCATAATAATATAAATCATTATCTAAAAAACAAAACTGTTCCAGTTAATCATTATAGGCGGTCAACACCTCCGATTTCGGTTCCTTTAAACAAATTGTTTTCTAACAACTTTCCTCTTGATATTGGAGAATCTATAAATGACTATCGGCGGAGAAAGGATAGATTATCTTTTCAACATGATTTACTTTCACTGCTTCCGTTTTATCCTGAATCTGATGGTTATCGATCGTCTGAGGTCATTCAAGTTGATATTGGGAATTCTAATCATATAAATGAATTTGTCATTTATTCTTCTAATGAAGCTAAGAATAATTATGACAGATGCAATCATTTAATTATGGTACATGGATATGGTTCAGGGTTGGGGTTGTTTATTAAGAATTTTGATGAAATATCTCGTCTGAACAATTGGGTGATTCATGCTATTGATTTATTGGGTTATGGATGTTCTTCAAGGCCCAAATTTTATGCCTCCGACTTATCTGAAGTAGAATCTTGGTTTCATGATTCATTTGAAACATGGATGAAGAAAAGGAAAATTCCAAAAGACAGAACTTTACTCATGGCCCATTCTATGGGAGCTTACCTCATGGCATCATATGGATTTAAAGTTGACCCAAATTTTTGTAAAAAAGCTATTATGGTTTCTCCTGGTGCTATAATTGATCATAAAGTAAAAATATCCATACCTGCCTACTTTGAAAGATTATGGGAAAGAAATATTTCTCCGTTTTCTTTAGTTAGGGCTGCTGGGATTTGGGGCTCGAAACTTACTAGTGGTTGGAGTTTTAGAAGATTTGCTAATTTATCCAAATGGGATAAAATATTATTACATCGGTATACCTATGCCATTTTTCAAGGTCCAGGATCTGGTGAGTATATGCTTAACTATTTATTAAAACCCGGTGCTAATCCAAGACATGCCATGATTGATAGAGATATTCACAAGACCAATTTTGGTTATTCATGGTGGTATGGTAAAGATGATTGGATGAACAAAGATGGTGGATATATATGTTCTCAAAAAATCAATTCTTATCATAACAGCTTTAAATCTGATGTTATCGAAATAGAGAATTCTGGTCATCATGTTTACTTAGATAATGCTAAAAAATTTAATAATTTGCTCCTTCAAGAAATGAAAAGATTTTAACCACCATAATTAGGGGGTTTAGTCGTTTATACATAAATCTATATGTATATAGTTTAAATTCATGACAATAACAAGTTAACATTGTCAGGTTCTTCAAAAGGACCTTCAAAATTAACTCTTGCTTTCAATGAAATTGGTAAATTAGGATCGGTGATTACAATTTCATCACTTGAAGTAATTAATTGGTTTAACTTCTTGTTTAAATTTGGTCGGGTTGATTTTTCTAAAATTTCTGGACTTCTTAAATATAATTGTTTAGTAGCAGTTGCCAAAGAAGGTTGTTTCATTTGTATGTCTTGTTTCAGTTTAATTTCTTGTATGAATTTTTCTAAAGTCCACCAATTTTGAGCTGTAACATACTTGGTTTCTGTTCCACATACGGGACAATTAGGCTTTTTAGAATGTTTGTAAGAATAAGTAAAGATAGAGTCATCACCAGAATACATCATATAATTATCCAATATAGGATTGGTGTTGGTTATTAACTTAAATGCTTCATTACAGCAAGATGCGGCTATAATAGCATTAGTCGATGCAATAGCAGGAATAATGTTTTTCACCACTCCCAAGGTTAACAGTTTAGTAACACCCTCTATTTTAAATGATTGTGCTCTTTCCAATGACATTGTGTACATTGTTTCAACGTGATCAGAGTCATCAGCATCAAACTTTTTACCAGGGAATCTTCGGGGCCATTCAATTTCATTGCTCCATTCTATACAATGTTCGGGAAGCCTTGGAGTATTTGCAATAGTACATACTGGGAATGTGACTTTGGGGGTGACCATATCTAAAGTACATTCATAGCATGATGTTAAGGTGGGTAATATAACTCTTGATTGACCTCTAAATCCTTCAGTCCCTCCATCTATCATAGGTATAAGATTATTTAACTCTTCATCAACCATAGAAATCAATGTGGCATTGATCCATCGTCTTGCTTCCACGCTATCAAGACCACATATAATACAGCTAAACTGCTGATAATATTCAATAGGTTGATCTTGAATTTTACAAAACATTGGTGTTACCTTTAAATTGACATCATTGATTCTTCTGGTTATGAATTGTGCAGCTACTTCTGCCTTTGACTTACCAACATCATGATGTCTGAATAAAAATTGCCGATTAAGGTTAGACACATCAATAGTATCCATATCGATAACATGAATATCTTTAAATCCCGTTAAAGCCAAGTTCTTTAAGATTTCACATCCTAATCCTCCAGCCCCAATTACTAATACTTTACTGTCTTTCAATGACTGTTCGGCCGATTTATATTCATACTCATCGGGAAATTCATTATAGGGCCCAATATTACGAAGTATTGGATCTATTGAACTGTTATTTCTAATAACATTCATAATTATGTGTTACCAGGAAAAAGATGATTATATACTTTTACTTATAAAAGGTAGTATAAATACATATGTATATTCGCGTTACAAGTATATTCAAGTACTAATGGTAGTTCTCGATTCGTCATTAGGATTTTGGTTTTGGGATTTATTCTCAACTTGATTTTCTTTATCTTTAGATGAATCTCCACTGGATCTGCGTAATCTTTTACTGGTGGGCCTTTGAGAGGGGGGCAACCCAATATACCTTTTACCTAATCTTGAATCATGATTTGATTTTGAAGGTGTTTGAGAAGAACCTCCCAGTAATGGGTTGATAGATGAATTGGTAGGGGCATTATCATTTTTCTTTATAGGAACTGATTTTGTGGGATCCACAGTTCTACGGATGTTGGGAGAAACAAATTTGGGATCAAAAGGTACTGCCTGGTTAGGAGTTTCTTTCAACATATCTGCACTTTTAGCACTGACAAATAGTGAATGTTGGGGTTGAGATGGAGGTGCTTGATTAATTTTCTGGGGTTGAGGATACTCATTATTACTAGTATTTTTATCGATCTTTGACAGGGTTTCATTTCCATTATTTTGTTGATTGGCTTTATCCATAATCATTTGCATTTCATAATCATCAATACCATCATTTTGACTCATGAAATCATCACTGAACATAAAAGAATCATCAAATCCATTGATTATATCATCATTTTTATCACTGGTTTTATTAGTTTGGTCGGGATGCTCAGATCCTCGTGACGGTGCTAATGGTGTGGTTATTGGTTGTCCAGAAGGGTGGTGATTTCGTGGGTTATGCTGATTATTCTCATGATTATTATTCTCTTGATTATTATTTTTTTGGTTATTATTTTGATTATTGTTTTGATTGGGCATTATATTAACACTCTTTGTGTTTTTCCTTTGTTCTTCCTGTTTGATTAAAGATCTATCTCTGTAGAGATTGGAATCATCTAGTTCAACTGTAGGTTTGGTCACATTACGAAGTTTGGTCAATAAGTTTTTATCATACAAACAATTACCAAGAACATTACCAAAACATCTTAAACATCTTTTTAACCCATCAGTAAAGGCTTCTTTTTTACACTTTTCAAAAGCAGCGGCTTTATTTTTTGCATTATCAATGAACCCATATCCAATATCTTCATGATATGTACCATCTTTAATGGTAATTCTTACCACAATGGAAAGTCCCAATGATACTCTTCCACTTCCATGAGAATCAAGATAATCCACCGTAGTGTTTATTAACTCAGAACTCCAACCATTAAACCCAAAAACCTCATTGGCTAGATTAAGCACCTTCCAGCCTTCAATATAAGACACTTTCTGACCCCCTGCTCCTGGTCGAGAGCTTACATATTCAGGTCCTAATGACTTATTAAGCGTTTCTTGAATATCTTCACTTTCTTCTTGCGTGTAAGGTACAGGTATAAACCCTCTAACTGAACCATTATTAGTACTATTACCATTTCTTTGTACATTTGATCCACTATAGTTTTGAATACGTGGACCTGGTGGTCCATTCCTTGCTTCATTCATAGTTTATATGACCGTGTTTTGAGATAAATAAAATCAAAAGTATGCGTATAATTAAAATAATATTAAGCGTGTTGGATGTCGCGTTGAGCGCAAGACGACATAACACAGTACCATTTCTTTGTAGTTATCAGTAACATCGAATGAAGACAAGTTTTAGGGATATGGGGACCAAAAATGGTAGAAGGTAAACCAAAGAAAACCCAAGAACAAGGTCACAGTCAGAGTCAAAAACAAAGTCAAGATAATGACACTAAAGATGCATCACTTCCAACTACCTCATCTTTAACCAAGGTAGAAAAGATAGTAGATAAGGATAACAACGTCAGAATAAGAAGAAAACCTCCGGCAATAAGACATAAGAATTCAGAAGAAAGACAAAAACAAATAAAAAATTACAACACTTTACTTTCTAAAGAAGATAGAGAGAAGCGAATCCGCAAGAGAAAATCATTGACTAATGAAGACCTCGCTTCCATTAACATTTCAAGCCAACAAGAAGAAACCCCTTCTCCCAAGAAGAAGAAACGGGTCAGCTTTGAGTTCTAATGTTTTATATTTTATGTAACTTTATGTAAATAAAACTGATTGAAATCACAGTTTCATGACTAATGTACGACTAATTTACAGAGGGGAGGGGGGTTCCTACTATTAAACCTCCAAACTTGAGATCAAAGTTATATTGTCACCCTTAAGTAATATTCTTCCCAACTCTTCTTTACTTCCATCTTCCGTTGATACTTCTACTGCATCGTCTATCACAACATTCATAAACTCATCGAACCCTCTTATTTTACCCTGGATTCTCAGTTGTGTTTGCTCATAGAGCCATATTGTGACCGGCGCTTGCTGCTGTAAATACTTGAATATTAAATTTATAGGGGGGACCATTGTCCTTTTTGATTTATTCGTTGACATTATAAAAACGATTTGATGTTATCAGTATCTTTTCTATGAAAATTTCTCACTATGGGTATTATGGTTAAAAACGCGCCCTTCTGTATTGATTATGATATAAAATATAAATACCTTATCATGAAGACTCTTACTGACGATTTGAAGCCATTGTTAATAAAATGGTTTAAAGAGGAGGCTATAGACGCAACATCAAAAGGGAAGAAATCGGCTTTGTTGTATAATAGAATTCTTGAACAGCTTTATCAATGTCAGCATGAAATCGGTGATGTTAAAACCTTGAGACTGATTCAATTCATCGGTGATAAAACTGTTGAATTTGTGAAAAAGAAATTGAAGAATTATTGTGAAGAAAATGATTTTGTATATCCTCAACTGTTTGTAAGTGTGGATCCTCAACCATCCAAGCGAGTGGCCGATGATAGTACCCAAACATCCAAGAAACCTCGTAAAGAGAAAAAATATATCCCCAGAAAACGGTCTGGAGGATACGCAATAATGTTAGCATTGTATTTTAAGGATAAACGAAGAAATGGCCTCACAAAGCAAGAGATTATTAGGTTTGCAACTCCTTATTGTGATCGCTCCTTTACTAACAATCCGGGGAATAATGATTTTTATTCTGCATGGAATTCTATCAAAAGTTTGGAGAAACATGATTTGGTAAGCATATCAGGTAGATCACCCAAACTTTATTACTTGACCGATGAAGGTCTTTCCTTAGCCAGTCATTTAAAGGCAAGTGAAGGACTACACTCTTCACCTGTGACGACACGGAACGTTGATATTAGCTTTGATAACAATGTAAGACTATCATCTGATAATAATGATGATGATGATGACAACAACGATAATGATGATATTGTCCAACTAAATGAAGATATCGATAATTTAAATGATTTTTCTGATTTATTGCCACAAAATTATAAATCATCTCCTTATGCATCACCAAGGTCACCTTCGGAACCATCAGTAACACCTCCTCCACAGCATGATAAGGCCAATAAAGTATTTTCCAACATTAAATACGATATTTGGCTTGATGAGGAATATGAAATCATAATTATAATAGATAATCGAGAAATTTATTCCCAACAGGAGAGAACATTCTTTCAAGATCGACTCACATCAATGAATGTGAAATGTGAAGTTAGACAATTGGCTATTGGTGATGTAGCTTGGATAGCCAGGAATAAAACCACAAATAGAGAAGTTATATTGAATACTATCTGCGAAAGAAAGCGTTTAGATGATCTAGCTGCATCAATTAAGGATGGGAGGTTTATGGAGCAAAAAAATCGTTTACTTAAATCGTCTATGAAGAAATATTATTATCTCGTTGAAGAAAATGCTAACGATATAGCCAAGTATGCTGACTTTGCCACTCATTTAAAGACTGCTCAATCTATGACAATGACAGTGTCTCACTTCATATTACGTAAATTTAAACAAATTGATGAAACGGTGTCATTTTTAGCATCATTAACACATATTATTATAGACTCGATGAAAGAGAAAAAGACAAAAATAGTGGTTCTTAAACCAAGAACAGTTTATACCCAAGAAGAATATGGCTCATTATTATCCCAATTTAGAGATGAATTTGAAAATAGACAAAGTTCCTATGAATGTTGTCATTTATATTCCATTTCTCAAGAGGTTTTATCAAAAACTGGTATGTATTCTGTTCGGGAAATGTTCATATTACTTTTGATGACTATAAGAGGAGTTTCATTAGAGAAAGCCATATCAATACAGAACTTATTTCCTACTCCTAAAAGCTTTATCAACTATTACACGGAAAACAAACATAAACTGCAAAAAGAAAAGAGTAATTTACTACTGCAATTGACAAAAAATGATATAGGAAATAAAAAGATAGGCAAGGCTCTACTGGATAAGGTATATGAAATTTGGGGTAATTCGAGTTAGGTTTTTTTTTGCGTTTTTTCTTTTTTTTTTTTTTTTTTTTTTTGTTTCAATATATATTGTGTATAGAATCACTAAATAATAGCTTGTTGTATTATGTTTTTGCAGCAAAGCGTGAAGAAATCCATCAATATATTTATCGCACACTACCATCAAAAATTTTCAAAAAATTTTCTCACTGAAGATTAAATTCAATAGAATATCATTAATAAAAGCATGAAAAGAAATCTTCTTTACGGAGGAAAGTCAGGGATTTTACCTAAAGTCCGTCCAGTTTTTAAGAAAAATCCTATAAGACCAAAAAACAAGAAAGAATTAGCTGAAGATGCTAAGATAGAACAAGGATATGCAGAAGGGGTACCATTACCTAAAAAAGCTGGATTTAAATTTTATCGTAAGTTAGAAGATAAACCAGTAATCACAGTTGAAGAAAGAATAAAAAGAAACATAGAAGAGAGATCACCCAATAATATTGATGAAACAAAATTAAGTAGTCAAGAACTATGGGAATTAAAGAGGGATGAAATTCGTCGGGCTCATTTGAAAGAAGCTTATTTAAAAGAAGCTGATCGGTTAAAGAAACTTGATGAATTAAAAGAAAAAAAGGCGGCCAAATCTTTAAGAGAGGAAAAAGAAAAGAGTACATTTGAAGAGACAGAAGCTTCAAAATTGACTTTACCAACAATTGAATCATATTTAAAACAACCAATTATGAGACAAAGAACTAGTGAAGAGACAGACATTTTAAAAAGTGAAAGAAAATTAAACCGCAAACTAGATGCATTAAAATTAGAAGAAGCTAAAGCTGATCAATTATTGGAATTATACTATTCAGCATCTAATTTCATCACTACCGAAGAAGAATTAGAAGTTGCCATAAAGGACGCTTTTGAAGTTAATGTAGGTAAGTTTGATACTACACAACTACATATCGAGTACAAGCTCAGCGGCTACAAGAATGCCATGGTTGATATTGGGGCTAATGAAGATTTGGTATTAGATGCAGCTTATGGAGAAATCAAAGGTCAACCAGGTCTTAAGGTGGCTAGAGATACTATTGACGGTCAAATAGAAAGATTGAAACGTGAAGCACAAATTTCTATTAATGAAAAGCAAAATTAATGTAAATAGTCTGTATATATCTTAAAGGTTAAGTTATTTGCTTTAGATTTCTTAAGATTTCTGTTGTTATATAGATGGTATTCTTCGTGCGTTCACCGAGGTCTCTAGTATGATGCTCGACTCAAAACACGCTAGTTTTCTTTTTTTTTTTTTCATCATTCTAATCTTTTTTTTCCCTTTCCCTTTCCCTTACTTCATTTCCATTGTACAAATCCTTGCTATGTCAGAACAAAGTAAAAGGCTTTCTTCGTACCAATCATTGTTCGGCAAAGTTTTGACCAAAAGATTGAAGTATGTGAATAACATTAATGGGCTTTTAGCAATTGGAGTTTCCATAGTTTTGAATATTCCATACGGTAACTTTTGGTGGAATATATTAATGACATTTACAATAAGATCACCAATAATATTTTTAGCATTATTTTTGATTAAGTTATCTCGTGATCGTAATTCCACTGTCAATTATTCTCAAGATAAAACCTTGGGATTACAGATTAGTAAATCAATAATTTCAAAACGGTTCATAACTACTTGGGCATGTTATATAATCTCTAGTTTATTGTTGAGTTTGTTATTTGTATTCCAAATTCCACTATTAACAAACTATTATGTGATTTCTAAAGAATATGAGTTAAGACCAAAATTAAATGATGAATGGATTTACTATTGGTTCTTCCCTTTCTATTTATCCTTTGTTTATAGTAGTCAGCATTTAGTTTTCCAGAGAAATAGATTGGAATTTACCTATGGAATTTCCAAAGTGGAACCAAAAGATGCTTTATTAACCAAGATTCCCGAACTTTTAACTAATTCAATTGTTGTCAATGTAGCAACTGTGGTTTCTAGTCCTATAGTATATTGGTTTTGTCGTGGTATAATTTATAGAGCTAATTGGCTCAATATTCTTATCATGGGCTTAGATACTAGTATTCCACCTTATCATATATCATTGAAAACGGCTATGAATTTGTGCTTTTTTTCAGGTACAACCATTGCTGTTTGGGAATTGTCTAATCATAGTTATAATGTTTACGCTACTATTGGGTGTTTGGATGGTAAAAAGCCTATCAGTACTTATAGTTCTGATCCTGTAAACACATTATTGATTGGTTTGCGTAACACTGATCCCGAATGGCAATTAGCCAGATTATCTGCTTTTCAAGAATTGGCCTATGTGGCTACTAATAATGGACCTGAAGCCATTAAATTAAGAAGTAGTATTTATAACGCTCATTCAAAAGGTGGTTACATATGGACTAGTATACTTGATGAATGTTCATTAATCATAAAAGAAACCAGCATGAAAATTAATTACAGAAATTCTGTTGATTTAAAAGTCATTAAACAAGGTCAAGATCTGATAAAGGAAGATGGAAACACATCATTTCAAGCAGCCAATGGATCGAATATTTTTGGTAATTCTTTTATTTCAAGTCCAAATAATAACATAAATGGAAAATCAAATATAAGAGATTATAATGAAATAGCTAATGATCAAAGCAGTAATGTTAAACATAATGATAATCAGTATCTTGAATTGATACAAGCCCAAATTATTGATCCTTTCAAATCATTTATGGCTAAAGCCATTTCTAATGATTCCCAAAAGAGTAATAGTTACATCTTGGGTATATTGAATCAGGTTATAAAAACCCTGTTATCAGTTTATGATACTTATCGTAAACAATTTCTTGCTACTTATATTGGGATGCTTTTTAGAGTTACTTTAAAGAGAGATACCGAATCAAGAGTGGTAAATCCTGTAAATTACGGTAACGCTGTTATAGCGTTATCAAATTTTATTATGAAAGCAGTTGAAGAAGATAAAAATGGCACCATAAGTAATCGTCATATTTCAGAAGTTTTGAACTTATTAGAAAGCCCTATTAGAGCTTGTAGTAATTACAATGACTATTTACCACCAAGTGTATATTTGACCATTAATCAGAAAAAGAACAAGGATTTGAAAAAGACTCATGTTATTACGTTATTACACGATTTAACAATGAAAGAATTTTATGATATTTGTCTTAAATACAACTATAAGTTAAATGATTTGTTACTTTCATCAAGATCATTTAAATTAGCAAAATGGGTTATAGATGTTGCAATTGCTCAACAACAACAAGAGATGAAAACTTCCAATAAAGTGGATACGTATTAAACAATAGGAAAATATTTGAAATGTAAGAGTTTAAAATAGACACAACAGATAAAAGTAGTATGAATAATTTGTAATATATTTCTATACATAAATACTGCATTCTAATTATAGAATAAATATCATATCAGGTCAAGGAGTATTAGAATCATCATTCTTCTTAGGAATATTATCTAATAAAACCGGTTTTAAGATTTCATCATCAAATTTAGTAAACCATCTGGAATGTTCCGGTCCATTCAAGAATGAAGCAAATGGACCACCTTGACTACCGGAATCAGAGGCCCGACCGGGTATTAAATCATCACCATCACTTTGAATTATTTCATTTTCATCATTATAGGTATCATTATTTTTCATAGAACCAGAACCAAGGCTTGCACTAGATTCATTTCTTGATCTTACAGCGTCATCTTTATAAAATGAATTATTAGTTGCTTGGGGTCTAACAAAGCTAGCAGGAGAATTGGCATATTTTCTACTACCCAACAAGACATTACTACTAGAATTTGATGGCGTTAAATTCGTAGAAGACAAAGGTAGCGTAGGAGCCTCAATTTCAAATTCATCATCGGATTCAGGATCATCGACAACCCCTGTCTTAATACCCAAGATTTCTAACATAGAAGCAGTGGAACCACCAAAGAGAATCACTGTTAACACAACAACAACCAATACAGTGGCTAACAAAGACCATTTAGCTTCACCTTGTATACCCATAGCAAGGGCTACACCAACAGCACCCCTTAAACCAGCCCAAAAGATCATCATTTGATAAGAATGGCTAATTTCATCAGAAGTGGAATGAGATGATATACCTCCATTCATAATATTTCTATTAGTAATTTCTTTAAATTTAGCTTTGTATATGAAATTTAAAAATTTGGATAATGGGAATACTGCCAGCCATCTAGCAATACAAATGGAAATAAAACTTATTATAATCAATAAAGGTTTAAATACCAATTCAACTTCTGTGAAAAGGGATAAACCTAAATAGATAAAAATGAAATTTTCTGATAATTGAGCCAATAATTGGAAGATATATTTGGTTGCAATTTGAGTTCTTCTTGACATATTATAATAAGAATAATGTTTTAAAGTTATACCACAGAATAATAATGATACAATACCTGACATATGAGCACCATTAGAAAAGAAATAAGATTCATAAGCAAATAATAATATTAAGCAAGTTTCAATTTGAGGATATCTTCTAATGTGACTATGTTTTAAAATTAAAGCCACCAAAATTCCAACAAATATACCAATTATTGTCGATATAGTAAATGTCATCAAGAATAAACCAATACCTTCAAAGAAACTTGAAAAATGTAATTGTTTACCATGGAATTTTTGACAAGTTTCAAACATAACAATAGAAATAGCATCATTAAGTAAACTTTCACCAAAGATAATGGTATATAATTTAGGATCCACTTTATAAGCATTGAATATAGACAAAATGGTTACTGGATCAGTAGCTGATAAGGTAGCTCCTACAGCTAAAGCATCAACAAATTCTAAACTAACCCCATCCAAACCTAAAGCGGTCCATAT
The DNA here is from genome assembly GCA_030573955.1 of Yamadazyma triangularis. NCBI lineage: Eukaryota > Fungi > Ascomycota > Pichiomycetes > Serinales > Debaryomycetaceae > Yamadazyma > Yamadazyma triangularis. The sequence continues at coordinate 4,274 of JAJMEC010000087.1, read as the reverse complement.
ATATAATATGATACCTAAAACCAATGCTGATATAAAAGTTCCTGGAATAGCAAACGTTAAAATACTCCCAATATTTCGAAAAAAATTGGCTTGATGTAATTCATAACCAGAATTTAATATAATTGGAGGTAATAATATATTAAAGAAATAACCCGAGTTAAACTTAACCGCATCTTGAATGTAATGACCTGGACTCACTCTAATAATTAACCCTACAATCATCCCATAAAAAATAGACAACACCGTTTCATGAATGGCCTTGATTCTTCTCTGTTGTAAGAAATAAGATGACCATAATGCTGCACACAACAATGTTAATAATATAAATAATGCCCAACTAGAAAAGATTTCTTCTGTCACGGGATTATCATCGTCTTCTCCATCGTCAGGGGGTGTAATATCAGGTGAATCATCATCTAATCCCCCGTCATTTAAGTCTTCCCCTAAACTCCGCTTAAGCAATGTCTTAGTAGCATATAATATAAGACTTTTCATACCTTTTAACTGTGGTATTTGTTAATGCTTATCTGTTTCTCTTTGTGTTTGATTTTGTTAGTACTTCGAACGGTTGATTCTTTTGGTTAACACACACATCTATATATATACTTTCGCTCTCTGTCCCTCTGTCTCTCTCCTTACCTGTTTGAGGTTTTGTGTCGATTTTGTTCTTTTAGGTAATGAGCACTCTCACTGAACACAGGTGTTTTTTTGTTATGAGAATTATAGAAATGAAACAGTAATAAAAAGAAATTTTGTTAATTTTGTTAAATTTTTTTTTTTTTTTTTTTTTTTCTTTGAATATTCATATATAAAATTTTCCACCTTCCATTCGTTTCTTGAAATTGTACTACTAAAGACTGTTATAGTTATATCTAGTAAGCTTCCCTTAACACATTGCATTCACTTATCAGCATAGCATGTACACACCCAATTCTAGTTTGGAAAGCTTGAAAAGTTCCAAAAGTCCGAAGCTTGGTAAGAGTTTTTATAAGTCAAGCCAAAGTAACCCAAATTCATCATTTACTAATTTGAATAATGTCGGGGGTAGAACCAATCTTTTTGAACCATCACCTAGAAGGTTTGATAGTAGAAGACAGAATTATGATAATAGTGATAGTAGTAGTCAATATCTGTATCCCATGTCACCACCAATGTCAACTTCCACTACCCCTACAAAAGAAAGAGATCAACCATTATTTACTTTCTTTGGTAATGATAGTGATTTGTCCTTGATTAATAGAGATGCAGTTACCCCTATTAAGAGTTATCAGGACCAAGACAACAACAGTCATAATGTGAAAATAGGTTTACTTTGTTTTAGTTGGTATTTGGCTTCAGTTGTATCCAATTATTCTACTAAACTTATATTGCTGAATTTTCTGTACCCTATAACATTAACTCAATTTCAATTCATCATAAATTCCGGTCTTTGTCTATTATTATTCCAATTCTTATTAGCTAATCCTAAATTTATTAGCCAATTTCCAAAAGGAGTATTACCTAATTTCCACGATGTATTCTCCATTAAAAAATTCGTCATTCCTACATCATTTATTTTATCAACCACTCTTCCCATGGGTATTTTTCAGTTCATTGGTCATTTAACTTCTCATCAAGCTACTTCTTTAATTCCAGTATCTTTAAATCATACTGTCAAGGCATTATCTCCCATTTTAACCGTATTGATGAATAGATTCTTATTTAAAAGACAATATCCTTTAGTGTCTTATTTGACTTTAATCCCATTGGTATCCGGAATTATGTTATCGTGTTATAAAAATAAAAACACTAATACCCAATCAATTAACAATCATTACTATCAAGGGATTTTCTTTTCTTGTACTTCTATGATAATATTTGTTTCCCAAAACATATTTGCAAAGACTCGTTTAACTCATAAACAGAATGACAAGGGAAGTTTACCATTATCATCGTCCAAACAAGAAAAGAAATTGGATAAATTAAGCATCTTATTTCATTGTTCGGTCTTTGGATTCGCCATGACTTTACCCATATATTTACTCCTGGAATTCAAGAGCAATTCATTTTCCCTTTTTGATCTTAATTCATATGTGTTAATGCTCATAGTTATTAATGGAGTGAGTCATTTCTTGCAAAGTTTATTAGCATTCCAAATATTAAGTCAAATGTCTCCTGTTAATTATTCAATTGCCAATATTTCCAAAAGAGTTATCATTATTATTGTAGCATTTTTAATAGAGGGCAAAAAATTGATGCTCAATCAAGTTATTGGTATTGGTTTCACTATTATAGGATTGTTTGCTTATGATAAATGGGGTAGCCAAAAACAAGCAAAAATTTAATTTTTTTTTTTTTCTTTCTTTAAAAATGTAATTCTTATGTATAATATGAAATGTTTATTAATAAATATTTAATCAGTTAAATAGAGGTTCTTTCAAGTGTAAAAGTTAATGACCAGCAGATTTAACATTTAGTAATTGCTTGAAAATATCACCAAAGGCAACCATGAATACAGTTTGCCAGACACTTAATCCTAATCTTGGAGCAACTCCTCTATATAAACCTTTGACCCCATTTTGTTGATAAATGTATTTAAAAGCACCAGCAACAGTCAAGTTTTTGGGTCTATTTGGATCAGAAGTCTTGGATTGCATTTCAACTCTAATGACTTCAATGGGTTGATTCCAAGCACTTAAACCACCACCAATAACAGAACCCAAGACTTTTTCAAAAGCATTTAATGGGACATCATCAGATTTGTTACTAGCTGTTCTAATGACTTCTTCAGCCAATCTAGAAAATCCAAATCTAGACCCCCAATTGGTCATTTGTCTAATTGCAACAGCATTAACCCCTTTATTAATACCTCTAATTCCTTCCTTTCTAAAAATATCCTTGAATACTTGAAATGATGTTTGTTGTGGTGCACCTCCCAGTTCAGCTGCTTGTTTTGCCCTAGTAATTTCTACCGTTTTCATACAAGTAGAAAATCCCATGGTTAAATAACTTTGAGCTAACCCACCAGTGATACCTCCTCCCATACCACTAATAAAGTTGTTAGCTCCCAATAATTTATATCTATATTCAGCTTCTGCTGACACAAATAATAAAACAGCCCCTTTAGTAGAAGCTTCAATCCAGGCCCATGGAATTAACCCTTGATAAAATCCAAGAACCCCACCTCGGGACCAAACTAACTTGGCGGCTTGTAATAAAGAGATTGATCTGTTAGCTGCCATTGTGGTCTTGATGACCTCCAATGGTTGTCCCAAAGTTGTAACTTCAGCCATATTTAATCCTGCTCCTAACAATACATTGGAGAAGTTGACTGGCTTCTTTTCAATCTTTCTTTCACTCATATCTATTCTTTTTGGTGTTTTTGATCGGAAAATTTTTATGCGACTCTTGAATTAACGGACCGGGATCGGCGCCGGTTTTTTCATATGAAAAGAAATGCTTTGGAATAAACCTTACATGGCTAAGTTGCAAAAAAGAATAGTTGATTATTGTGGAATCAGAAAATGTTTTTATTTAAATTGGAATTATTTTTAATTATTTTTTAAATTGTTTTTTTTTTCTTTTTTTTTTGAAATCTTTTAGTGTTTTCTTGCAAACAGTGTGAAATAAAGTTGTTGCAAATTGTAAAAGTTGCGAAATAAGAAAGAAGATACTTATAGTTGGATGTTTATTTTTATACAATACTTATACTTTAGTCATAATAACTTAATCTTCATAAGATCTACCATAAGAGCCAGAACCATAGGAACTTTCTTCACTCTCTCTACTTCCTCCAAATCCACCAAAACCAGAAGAACCACCTTCATTTTCTTCACTACCATAAGAACCAGAGCCATAAGAACTTCCTTCTCTTTCTCCACTTTGTCCATAGCCAGAGGAACCATAAGAAGAACGTTCTTCTCTTTCTTCACTTTGTCCATAGCCAGAGGAGCCAGAGGAACCGTAAGAGCCAGAACCATAGGATTTTTGTCTATCGTTGTCTCCATAAGAACCAGAGGAACCAGAGGAACCATAAGAAGTTTCTCTGTCTCCACTACCATATGAACTAGAACCGTAAGAACCTCCTTCTCTGTCTCCACTACCGTAAGATCCAGAACCGTAAGAACCTTCTTCTCTATCACCACTACCGTAAGATCCAGAACCGTAAGAACCTTCTTCTCTATCACCACTACCGTAAGATCCAGAACCGTAAGAACCTTCTTCTCTATCACCACTACCGTAAGATCCAGAACCGTAAGAACCTTCTTCTCTATCACCACTACCGTAAGATCCAG
>JAJMEC010000086.1:0-82610 GCA_030573955.1 Yamadazyma triangularis | reverse complement strand
ACTACACCACTACACCACTACACCACTACACCACTACACCACTACACCACTACACCACTACACCACTACACCACTACACCACTACACCACTACACCACTACACCACTACACCACTACACCACTACACCACTACACCACTACACCACTACACCACTACACCACTACACCACTTTGAAACCTCTTTCATTGCAATAATGTTATCTTTTGTCACTAATTCATCATCCTTCTTTTTTAAAGCATCCTCCGTCAATTTTAAATCATCCTCCTTCTCTTTTAAAGCATCATCCTTCTCTTCCAACTCAATATTCCTCTCTTCCAACTCATCATCCTTCTCTTCCAACTCATCATTCTTTCTTTGTATTTCATCTTCCTTCTGTTTAATAGAGTTGACTAATTCTTGATTCCGGTTCTCTATTGCGTTATCCTTTTTGCGTGTGTCTTCGTCTTTCAGTTTAATTCTGTCGACTAATTCTTGGATTCTGGTCTCTAAAGCATCGTCCTTCTTGTGTAAGACATCACCCTTCTGTTTAAGAGCGTCGATTAATTCACCGTTTTTGTCTTCCAAAGCCTTGGCTTTCTTAAGTTCTATCTCTTTTTCTTTCAAAATCTTGATCAATTCCTCTCTATTCATTGATTCTAATTTCATCTTTTTTTTATTAAAAAAGTGCTTATGTTCCGCTTTATATATTCTTTATGCTTGCTTCCCTTATATCTGCATACAATATCGTTAAAGTTGCCTACCTAATCCTCACCCCTTGTAATCCCCATCAGTTGTCTTTCTTGTCGTTAAAAACAATGTGCATTTAGCGCAATTGTGTACTATTATGCACCTTGAAGTAGCAAATTGCACCTACAGAGTTGTTTCTGCAATTAAAAGTATCTGAATATTATTCAATCTATTCTATATAAAGTTTACCATAATAACCATATGAAACCTTCAATATCTAAAATGTTGTTATGTTTCTAATGAAATTTCTTTGTTTTTTACTATCATTACACTACTTCTTTGGGAAAAGTATTGCTGTTGAGCGGTATTTGATGTTCCAGGTTTCTTAAAATCGAAGACAAAGACAAAGTCTCGAACTAGGATTACTCTCTTTATTACATCACCTAAAGTATTAAAAACAGAAAAATAAGTTTATTTAAAACTTAAAGGATTAATGCCTTCCAAATTCGCATCTTTTCAGTAATCATTACTTTAAATGTCGCGAATATTATATCATCATAAATCAAAAAAGTGAGAACGAAAATAAACAACCCATTCAATATTATTCACTTTTCTCCTTTAGAAATTCTTATACAACACATTCATTTCTTCAATGTCCAATGATCTTTACGCAAAGGTTGCTCGTAAAGCTAATGCTCGCCAGAAGGTAAATTACAACCGCCATTTCAATTCTTCAAATACTCCTCTTCTTCCATCAAACTATTTACAAATCGTTAATAAGGCCCCCAAGCTGGCATTCAATACCCATGACGTCCTCACTAGAAGTGGAAACAATGTTGTTAAATTTTCCATTGAAGGCGATACTGATGAAGACCCCGAGGAATACCTAATTGCGTTTACAGCATATATTCGTCAGTACTTCTCACGTTTCCCTAGTCTTTGTGATGAATCATCGTCGGCCTTGCGGGAAGCAGTGTGGGATGTAGAACAAGGTGTTGATCTTTTAGTTCTTACTGCCACATATTCCGGGATCTCCAACGAAGACTTCATAGCCCAGGTTATAAAATCTGTTCCCCAAGAAATGGAAACAGCCTCTGGAAGGGTGTTTTCCATAACCTCTGTAACAGAAAAGCTCATTACGGTTGATTCTTTTCTCTTGGTTTACCCTATCTACGAATCCTGCTATAAATTAGGGGCCTTCTTGAGCATGATCCGTCAAGTGGATCCCGAACCTCGTCTTTTCACTGTGAAAAATCTAAGGACTATTAATGGTACAGGTTATACTATCGTCAACCTCTCGTATTCAGGGACAAGATTACCGCCATCGTCAGGAAAAGGTCTTAGTGATTCAAGAGTGTATGACCCTTTCCATTTATACCCACTCACATATAGGGGCTCTTACTGCAGGTTCTGCAAGTCGAAAGAGCATATTAGAGAGCAATGTCAGGTTGCTCCTGAATGTCTGAAGTGTAAGTCAAGGACACATCCGAGCAGAAGATGTACTTCAGCTTAGTCATAGAGGCCGATAATCTTACAAAGGAGTTTGACAGTTATTTTATTCCTTTTCTAATTATATCCAAATTAATCATCATATTTCCCTCTCCTAATCTTATAACTATCTTCTTCTCCTCTTACACCCTTCTTTCTCCATATCCATTATATAATTAAATAATAAATCAATGACAATGTGTAACTACTATCTTCACTAATCTCTTGTCTTCACTACTATTGTTTATTACTATTATATCTTATTAATCCCTACTCCTGCTACCATTTATAAATCTCACATAATCTCCTCAACCATTCCTTCTCTCTATTCATCCCCTTTCAATCTCTTCTTTCTCCTCTCTAAAACTTGCGACCTTTCATGTGAAAACACTTTTCTTTGATACGATATTTATTGTTTAATTCATTAACCTTCTTTCCACTTTTCTCATCATCAATAGACTCTTGAATGAACACCAACAAAACCTCCAATAATGATGGGCGCATATCATGTGCATTGACGTACTTATACCTCAACGACATTTTCTTAACCCCATTTTGTTCCTCAACTGTGGGTTCCATTTCAATTAAAATATACTTGAATGAATCAGTCATTATCCCTCTAGAGCACCCAATTTCAATCATATGGTTTGTTATTTGCACAATCTCATCCTTTAAAACCGTCTTCAAAACATTGTCACATATAGCTCCCTTAAACAATGGCATCCGTCTCGTTTCAATAACCATACAACTTTTTTTCCGATCATAAAGAATTCCATTCGGTTTACCTACTTCTGTATCTCTATTTACTTTAAGCTCCAGTCCCACATTAAGCATACCCAAAAAGTTCCTCAACTCTTTAAACAAATCAAAGAAAATATGTGAGCTAATAGCTTCACAACAATTTCCTGCTTCATTTATTATATTATCAGGCGATGAATGGATCCGCAATAGACAATTCAACAACAATACTCTATTTTTATTTGCTTGAATTCTGGGCTTTACTTTATGCATCCAATCAAAACAACTAATTTCGCTGAATTCAAAATAAATACCTCTTGATTGGTTTGTCGTAACTTCTGGTCCTGGTCCTTCCTCTTCATTACCAATATACATAACCGATATCTTAGTAAGGAACTCTATTATAATTGATACGTCCCCCAGGTAATACTTTGCAACGTAGTCACCAAGTTTCCAGAGAAGTGTTTTACCTTTGAAAATAGCAGGATATCTATCGGCAAATCTAATGTCAAAATAAAAGTAAAAAAACTGGTCATAGTTTCTAACAAACTTACTGGCGGTACTCAAGAAGTTCGATTCAGATTTTTGGTATTCATGAATTAAATGCAAAAAACGGTTTATCTCTCTTTCGGATGCAATCTCCTTATACTTTTGTATACAAGCATTTCTCTCTTCAATGTTGTCTTCTTTCTCTCTTAAGTTATCCTCCCTCTCGCGGTGGAGTTCCTCTCTTTCGCGATGGTAATCCTCCCTATCTCTTAAGCGGTCCTCCCTATCTCTTTGGCGATCCTCCCTATCTCTTTGGCGATCCTCCCTATCTCTTAGGCTTTCATAGCTCCGACTATGGATATTCTCCATCACTTGTAGGTGATCATTTCTTCTTCGTACGTCATTATCTTTGATTTCAAGAATATTGTGAAAATAATCAATCTTCTTTTGTAATGCATCTTCCTTCTTTCTTATTATAGTATCCTTTTTTCTTATATCATCGTCCTTCTTTTTTATAATATTATCCTTCTTTCTTATGTCTGCATCCTTTTGTCTTATGGCTTTGTTCCTGTCATCCTCCCTCTTTTTCTTGTCTGTTAGTTTTTCCTCCTTTTCCCTGCAAAGCTTTATTAGATCTTTTTTATCCATCAATTCTAAACTCATCTTTTCTAATTCAAAATAAACTTATGTTTTGTCATTATATACCCCTTATGTAGCATTTTACAAACCCCGTTTCGGATTATGCATATATTCGTTTAGGAAATTCTAACGCTGTATAAATCTGTTCGCTAAAATACTGGTATACTCAAAGATTCTTATAAAGACCCTTCAAGCTACGCGCATTTATGCAATATATTGCACCTTTAAGTAGTTACAGAAAAAGCAATGCTTCATTTATTGACAGTGCAATAATATTGTTCCTTTTTTATATATCGTGATATAATAGCTAATTGATTTATCTGTAAATTTGGTTTATGTTTCTGATCGTTGTTTTTGGTATCCTTTGAATAACGCTCTATTCGCAAAAATCCTATGGATGTCATGGAACTTTTCTCGTTATTAATCACTCTTTATAGATGTATTTCGAAGACTATTTACTAATGTTGCGTCTATTGTGCATAATTTAGATTATATTAGTTTTTTTTTTTTTTTTTTTTTTTTCAAATATCCAGTTTTCACCCAGTACTCTTCTATTTTAAAGTTTTTACTATTCTTTAGCTGATAAACTATATTCCTTATGTTGCTTACATAATAATGCATACACGCATTGTGTTATTTGCACCCATTTTTCAACATAAAAGTGGACCAACAAGAAATTGATAATAAATGATTTGCACCAGCAATCGCCTTCTTTAAAAGTATGATAACGCTATTGATGTATGCATCTTCATGTACGGCTTTGTAACAACATGTAACTGCTCTGATACCAGTATTGTGAATATAAATATCGTAGACAGTTTCTCGTCCTAGATAATTTACTTGTGATGACAATGTCTAAACAGCATAATAGCGCGGTTCTGGAACCATCAGACACTTTAATGATTGTTGTTAATGATAAGGGTGAAACCCCTCCTAATGAGAATATGTTATCAAGCATTGAATCTATCCAAGATATGAGTGAGACTCAAGTTCGCCAATGCCTACAATTCTACGGACACAATAATTCTCTGTCATTAAAGCATCTTTTCATATTCTTGGGTATTGATGTTAAAACGTTTGTTCATGACAGAAACCACAAAGCGTGGTTGACAAATTCGATTGATGTAGATGATAAAGACTTAATTCTTGAAGATGCTTCGTACCCACAAGAAGGTAAAATGTCATCTGGAACTAAAACAGTGGAATTGAATGCTCTAAGAGACCCAAATACTACGACTGTAGACCAGTTACTAAAGTTTTATCATATACCACATGGTAATTTAAACTTTGAAAAGAAACTAAACTTGCTCCTTACATGGTTAGGATATCAGAGCAATCACGTCAATGTTGACAAGAATTTGAATGAATATCATTTAATCAACTTCAGATTAAAAAAAGTAACACCCATGATGAAAAAGGAAACATCAAAGATGAAATCTGTAACATGAATGAAAAAATAAATACCATGTTAAAACACATGCTGTCTATCGATAATCAGTTCACAAAGTTAAATGGCATAGCTAACACTTATGTCTCCGTTCTCAGAAAACTAAGAAATGACGGAAGAAAGTTTTTTTTACATAAACAGAAGATGATTTCATGAATGATGAGTGCTAATATATTATTTTCAAACTTTCAAAAAAATTCAAAAAGAAAATTGAAAACGGAATTAAAACTTCCGAAAGATTTCAAAATTAAAAAATGCGCCCGTACAGGAATAGCTGGCTGACCAGCCAAAAATTTTGAGATAGGGGAAAATTTTTGAGATACGGAAAAAATTTTCCTTTTAAAAATTGCAATTGACACTACATTTTCGTCTATAAAAAGGGTCAAATTTCCCTTCTCATTTTTTTTTTCTTTAGTGTACATTTTCTTCTCCAGTATACTCACAAGCTGTACTCAATTTCAGTATAAAAAAAGGAAGTCAGATCAAGTTGATCCAGTCTTAGCTAAGGCTAAGGCCAAGCCTAGGCTAACTGGTAGACATCATTAAGGACAAGATAGTTCATGCTTGACACTCTCTCCGTCAACTGTTTGGATATTGTTAAAAAGCCCCCTTTCCCGGGCTTGGTGCATTTACTTAAAGCTGTAAAATCTAATACTGTAAAATTTAAAACCATTGGGGGTCGTTGTAAATTAAGGAAAGGGTTTATAAGTTAAAGTGATGCTTCCAAGATATCCATTCCACAGCTTAAACAATTCTCTGTCTTTGGTGAAAAATGATCATGATATTCCTTAGCTTGTTATTCCAATCCTCCTATTCCTCCTTGCCCCCTCCCTCGGGCACATATATCCCCCCTCTCCTATAGGGGGCCCTGGTGTAAATTTTGCCGGTATAAATAAAGCACCAGGGAATTCTGCCTATTGGCACTCCGATTCCTCCATATTCAGGTTTAGACCACTCCAGAGTCGACAATGTAATTCTAAACCAACTTAGAAGACTGGTATTAGTTCTACATCTGTTATTAAACCTGGTCGGATTTCAATATCCGATAAGAATTCCATCTCCGAATTCTATCCCAAAATCGCGGAAACTTGCTTTCCTCAAATTCCGTGGTTCTCCTAATTCGCATTAACTTGGTTTAAGTCCGTCCCATGCTACTTCTGAAAATAACGGTTTCTCATTCTCAATACTAAGTGTTAGGTCTCTATTCCAAATTAATGTGAAATCCCAAGAGCACATGAGGTTCCATCCCAAAATCATGTGTGTTTTCCTAATCACGTATCGGTCGTGAACTCCTACCGATAGAGCTATCTCAGTCCTGCTCGTCTCATTTTATTTCTCCGGGTTTTGTAGCCTTTTTGGTTTTTGCTGCAATCTAGTGCCCAATATTGTGTCAACTTATATAGTCTATAGATGTAATTGACATCCATTTTTTATAAGTATAACTTACTTGATCTCTTATTATATCTTCATAATTGGTTAAATCTTCATTCTGTTTTTTGATATTATTATACCAGTCTTGATTGGGAAATGTCCGCGATCTTATGTTAACTTATGTTCCCCTTTGGGACTCCCGGGTCTTCCATAATTAAGAATAATAGTAGAAGATCTGTTTAATTTCTCTTTCCTTCTTAACCTTGATTATGCTTTCTCAGAGGCAATTTCGAGTATTAGTAATCGTCAAAAAACCTTAAAAGCCCTTCACTTTCCTCATGATGTCTTCTTTTATTATTACCTATCTAAAATAAATTAACCATGGTAAAGATTGCACTCATCGGAACTGGTGGTACCATTGCCCCAGCAATTATTCAAAGCTTACAAACTCTCTCTAAAGATAAAGTAGAGTTTCCTATTAAAGCTGTTACTACAAAGGATAAAGAATCGGATAAATATGTCCAATACTTAAAGTATTCTTTAGATGATGATGCTCTTATTGATGATTTGAAAGGAACCAACGTTCTTATGTCTTTTCCTTCAGTTAATCCTACCACTTCTAAACAACTAAAAAAAGTTTTGTTGGCTGTTAAACCCCAGGTTTATATTCCTGGTGAATACGGATTTGATTATGATGCTGCTCCATATTCAGTGTTAAATCCTCTTTCAAAAGCAAAAGTTGATCATCTTGATTATATTTCCGATATTGACGTTAAAGTGGTTAAGATTATTACGGGTTTATTCAAGTTTCCTCCTTATTGGTTATACCAGTGGGTGGCCCATATTGGTCTTAATCTTACTGATAAAACTGTTACTTATTATGGTAGTCCTGATGTAAACTTGTCGTATGCTAAATTAGACGATATCGCTAACGCTGCTGCTACTATTGCTGTAACTGATCCAGACAAGTTAAAGTCCAAGTACGTGATCAAGAGTCATGCTCTTCCATTAAGGGAATTCGTTGAGAGATATGGACGGGAAAATGGTATCGAATTTACTCCAATCTATAAGACTCGGGAGGATGCTATTGCCGCAGGGGAAGCCTTGGTTAAGGACCGGGAGCCAACTTTTGAAGAATTAAACATTGGTTTACATGCACTTTTGGGATTAGGACCAGGAAATGGTGCTATTTTCGAAGAGTTTGATAATGAAACTATTAACCCAGGAGAGAAGTTATGGAAATGGGATGATACCTTTTAGGATATTTGCAACAATATGCGCGTTGCGTCAAGTTTTCTAAGTGATTTTTTATTTTTTTTTTTTTTTGCTTCACTTTTATCCGAAGTTATTTTTTTATATTCTTAGCTTACTTTTATAATTATTAATATTGTTATTGTCTTTACTTTATATTATTACCCATAAATGTGCAAGATTTTTATTTTGCATAGCTTTTGAAACTAATATTTCTGTGTAATCTTAAGAGCGTTTTAGTTAATATACTAATATCTGGATTTATTTCTATTTTTTTGGTTGACACTACTAACTATCTAAATAATCTATTTTTCCCCTCTTTGTTTAAGTAAGTTATAATTGACAATAATCCCCTAGTAATATGAAAGCTTTTTCTATATGTATATAACTAATTTACCGCCCCCCCATAAGCATACCAACTATATATTACGTGAATTGACTAAAATACTAATTAACAGTTTACCTCAGAAAAGTCGTTTTTGAAAAAAAAAAAAATCAATCGTAATTGGGAAAGCTTACAATTGATTTAGCTGGAGTTTTAGACAGTGTTCTCCTTAGATGAAAGCTTCTTATTGATCTTGATGAGCCCGTAATTGATTCACTGGTTTTAGCTGTGAGCTTATCCAACCAAATCTTGCATATATAATAAAGAAGAATGGCAATAAATACCATTACACCAAAGATACCAAAGAACCAACTTAAGGAACCAGTGGCTTCACCAGGTACAGTAACATTCATACCAAATAAACCCGTTATTATATTAAGGGGTACTAATATAGTACCAATTATTGTTATGGTGTATAATAATTCTGTAGTTTTATTATTGGTATTTACAGATTCGACCTGCAATTGTGCTAAGTAATTAGAATGAGACCTACTAAAAATCTTTTCATAGGCCGATAAATTCTGAAACATTGTAACAACGTGATCTTGTATATCACCTAAATATAAAGCAATATCCGCTCTTGGTTGGGTAATTGAGCCAGGAAAAATTTTATGCTTATTGTGGTTACTTCCTGAAATATGTAAATCACTTCTCTTATTGGGATTTGAATTGTTATTGTTGGGGCAAAATGAAATACTACCACCAAATTGATTATAACCAAATGGATAATGGCCTCCTATATTAGATCGAGGAGCTGTACCAGTACTGGTTTCAGAGGGATACAATTCATGTAAACCTTGATATTCTATGACTTCATCCTGACATCTTTTGGCGAACATCTTAATAACGTCGGCCTTACCCGATAACAATCTCATAAGGGACATAACTTTTCTTCTAGATTCACCAATTCTATGTAACATGCTTCCAAAATCGATCTCTCGAGTAACAAAAACAGAATCTTCTATGGCATCCGCTTCATATTCTATGGCCGTAATCACAGGGATAAAAGAATCAGTAATATCATCTATAATAGCATAACAAATCCAGTCAGCACTTATATGAACATAATCTCTTAATTGTCTAACTCTTCTTCTTACATTCAGAGGGTGATTAATTGGAGTAAAATGGAAACTCAAAATCCCTTCTCTAAACACCACAATATAGACATGTATAGGTTCTAGATAATCTCCTGATTCTTTATCAGGTTCAAATGTGTGGAAACAAACGAAGTAATAATTTTTGAATAGTTCAACCTTCTCACGAGTTTCTTGCATTCTAATATCTTCAGATGTTAAAGGATGAAGACGAAAAGCTTTAGAAATGACTTTCATTTCTGCATCAGTAGGACAACTACAATCTAACCACCATGTTCCTTCACCATCATTGAATTTATCTCTAATAGATTCATTTGGTTTAACTAAGGAAGAAATGTCAGGAGCATGAATGGTTTCTTCCAAATGAGAACTGAAAAATGAAAATCTTTCTGGTAATGGAGTATTATAACCTTCATTAAGTCCTGTTTCTCCAAAATTGTCAGAATCGGATAAAGCAGCATCGATTTGGGTTAAAGATGTTGGTTTCCTGCCATCAGCATCCCCCATGGTTGAAGTTTCGGAAGGATGATTATCATTATCCTTTTCATTAGTACTACATCTTGTATCATCACTCTTCTCTTTGTCTTTACTTAAACCCGTAGTAGTCCCTTTCAAGATATGTTTTGGAGTATACTTTAATGAAGCAGCACTGTAATGTTTTGATTGAGAAGACGACATTGAAAGTCGTTTATTATTCCTTCCTGGGACAGACTCATTGACAATTCTTCGTGTAATATGTTGTTGTTGTTCTGTCATGGCATGTTTATTATTATATTCTTCATTTATGAATCTATCAATCTCATCAAAATCAATATCATTGACTCTAACATGTTCTTCAAGCGTAGGGAAATAAACATCCTCTTTGGTTTCTTGAGATATTCTTGATCCATTAGAATCGACATCACTATCAATAGACGAACTAGAAGGTCTTCTGAATTCATTAGTCTTCATTTTCATCATTGCTGAAGCAATATCAGTCTCCAATTTATCTTTAGTATTACTTCTTGATTTTTTCTTTTTGTTGGTGCTAGAGGAATTTCGAAGATTCACTCCTTCACTACTAGTAACATTGAAATGCCTGGTATCTTTAGAGTTTAATTCACCATTTTCTGAAACGAAGCTATCACTATAAGACATAGTGCAAATATTATCAGGACTGAATCTCTTCTTGTTTTAAGAAATCTTTACTTCAATACTCTTACTTTCTTCATGGAGTATAAGTAAGTGTCATAAATATAAGAATTTATGCTGTCATATAAACCAATACTATAATTACGAAACCTTCTTTCTATATATAATTTATTTATAGAACCTTTTTTTCCTTTGCATTGATCATACTATTGACTGAGATGATAATAGGAACATTGACTCCTTCTTTTTCAAACACTTTACCATCTTTTAACACCATGATTATTCCATCTCCTTTACCATCTTCTCTTTCCCCATTCATCCACAAAAGATCTTATTATCATCAATTTACTCTTTTTATCAATTTTCCTTTGTTTCAATCCGATCCATGTTCCCATTCGATTCACTAAACTCGAAGTTATGTATCTGATCAATTTTTACTCTTATTATGAATTAGTACTAAATAGAAAATAACATTTATACTATCAATCACCTGATTTTCATATTTTTCAAGATACTAACCACTAAATCGCACCATATTTTGCACCTTAATATATTACTACAAACTACTTTATCATAAATAACATCATATTAATTTATTATCTTAGAATTTATGAACAAGAACTAATTAAATTTATTTATCTTAAATAAAAACGCTTTTAATAGCTTAATCTTTTTTCTTCTTTCCTCTGTTACCCTTTGGAACTCTGGTTAAATAGTATCAGACAATTAAACTCACTGGGTTTATCTCTGTTCGATTATGTGCAGGATATAACCTTCCGATAAGACTTGCGGCAAACTAAGTCCCATTTACCGAAGAGCATATATATATATATAGCCAGTAAAGAAATTTTTACAATACATATTCATTATGGGAATTAGACAATTTAAAATAGCTGGTATTCAATTAGGTCCCATTCAGAGAGAAACACCAAAATATAACACAGTAAAGCGTTTATGTAAATTAATGACAGATGCTGCTGATTCAGGTTCAAATTTGGTAGTATTTCCTGAATTGGCTTTAACTAGTTTTTTCCCAAGATGGCTCATTGAATCCCAAGAAGAAATAGACTCTTTTTTTGAAAAAGGTGATATTTCAAAAGGTGAGGCAAAACCCTTATTTGAATTGGCTAAAGCTAGAGGTGTTGGTTTTGTTCTTGGATATGCAGAATTAACTGATGATGGCCATCATTTTAATACTTGCATTTTTGTTAACAATAAAGGTGAAGTGGTTCAAAAATATAGAAAAGTTCATTTACCTGGCTACATTGAACCGACTGAAGGAATTAAGTTTCAACAATTAGAAAAAAGATATTTTGAGTATGGTGATTTGGGATTCCCTGCATTTAGAACCAGTTCCCTGTGGATTGATGGTATCATGGGAATGTTAATTTGTAATGATAGAAGATGGCCGGAAGCTTGGAGATGTTATGCATTACAAGGGATGGAAATTTGCTTCAATGGCTATAATACCACCGCTGATGGTACTGCTTTATTCAATAAAGTGGAGAATAAAGAAGTTAGAATGTACCATAGTGATTTGTCAACAAAAAGCAATGCCTATTGCAATTCATGTTTTGCTGTTTCAGTAGCAAAATGTGGAGTTGAAGATGGTCAAGAATTAATAGGAGGATCTTTAATTGTCGATCCCAATGGTTTGGTTTTAGCTCAAGCTAAAACAAATGATGATGAAATTCTTTATGCTGATATTGATTTAGATGAAACCATTAGTGGTAAACAAAAAATGTTTGATTTCTCTAGACATAGACGTCCTGAATTGTACCAAAGATTGGTTGATCAAAAGGGAGCTATTCCTATTCCCCCTTTGAAAGAAGAATAGAAAAGTTTATCTAATATGAGTTTTTTTAATTCTATATATATATAAATACTATATCTTATCTAAAATTTCTACGTTAAGTGCCTCCAATTCACCTTGTTTGTAGAAAAATGCCATCAAATTTTTAACACACTTTTTTTCAAATGCTTTCCAAGAATCTCTACTAACAACACCTAGATGGGGCAATAAACAAATCTTCCAATTCTTCAACAACCTATCATCTATTTCTGGTTCAAATTCATGAACATCAAAGCCTGCTCCTACAAGCTGTCCCCTTTCCAAAGCATCTATTATAGCATCCTGTTGTACTATAGGACCTCTAGCTACATTGACGAGTCTGACTTTTGATTTCATCTTTTTAAAAGTGTCAAAACTGATTAAATGTCTTGTTTCCTTGGTATACGGACACATTACTAATACACAATCAGCGTGGCCTAGAAAATCATCAAAGTTTGGATAATATTCCAAAGAGTCGACAGGAAATTCTTTCTCTATAGCTAATTTTCTTGATCTATTATGATAAATAATGTTCATCCCTAAAGACTGGCAAGTTTTAGCCACAAGTTTCCCTATATCACCAAGACCAATAATTCCTAAAGTCATATTTTCGGGGTTTTCAGCTAAACTGGCAAGCAGCTGTGAATCAGAATAATTACCAAACCTTACACAATATTCAGCATAAGTGGTATATCTAAAGGAATTGATAATAAGTTGAGATGCAATATCTGCTGTAGCTCGAGAACAAGTATTGGGGGAATTACAGAAGACTATATTCCTAGAGTTTAAATAGTCAATATCTACAATATCATAGCCATGTCCTGATTGAACAACAATTTTCACCGACTCGGGTAATAACCTAACAGCTTCACCTCTAAGAATATAATGGTGAACATACGGGTTTGATTTTAACCAAGTTGGACGAAATACCGCTTCAATATGACCAATTCTTCCATGGTCGGGTTTCTTCAACTCTTCCATATACTCTTCAATGGTATTGAAATCATAATAAAAGAGTTCAAAATTTTCATTTACTATGCTCCAATATTCTTCATCATGGACAGTTTCGTTAGAAGGAACGTACAAGATTCTTGGTTTACTCATTATAGTAATGCAGCTACTTGACAGTGCGGATGAGTCAACTAAATACTTTAAAGAGAACGGCATTGAGAAACAAAAGCCCGGATGATAAACTTTGTTTTGGTAATTCTATACACGCAAATAAGAATATTTTTCCGCTTCAGGTATAGATGCAATTGACATAGAAGGAATCTCTACTAAAGTCTCTTCTAAGCACTTTAAAGCGAAATCCAATTGTTCTTTGGTGATAATTAGTGGTGGAGCCCATTTAATTACGGTGGTATGAACTAAGTTGCAGATAATACCTTTACTTCTTAAAAGCATACAAACATGCCAAGGAAGTTTGTCATCAAGTTTCGCTTGATTCAAATCTATTCCCACGAAGAAGCCTTTACCTCTGACCTCGTTGATCATTCCGGTCTGTGATTTGATGGTATTAAGTCTGACAAAGAGATATTCACCCAATTCAGCCGCATTTTGTGCCATCTTCTCTTCTTTAAGTACTTGTAATGCCACTTTAGATGTGGCACAACTCAAAGGGCTCCCTGAAAAAGTAGCTCCATGAGATCCTGGCTCAATTGTGTCCAAGATTTCAGCTGAAGATAAGACTAAACTTGTTGGGAAAACACCTCCCCCAATACTTTTAGCCACTGCTAAAATATCTGGTACTACTCCATAATGTTCACAAGCCAAAAGCTTTCCAGTTCTTCCACATCCAGCATGAATTTCGTCTGCAGCATATAATACGTTATACTTTCCACATAGCTCTTTCACTTTGGGCAAATAGTTGGGATCTGGAGGTATAATACCACCTTGACCTTGCATTGTTTCCAATACAATAGCACAAATATTATCTCCTTCGAGTTCAAACGCTTCTTCCACATCCTCAATATAATTAAATCTTAACACTTTGTTATCCCCATAATTAGGACCTACATTAGGAATAAATGGACCATAATTCTTTCTGGCGCTCGGGTTGGTAGAAGCTGAAACCGAGCCCAAAGTTCTTCCATGATAATTAGCCTCAGCAAATAAAACCTTAGCTTTATCTGGTTCAATCCCTTTTTTCGTATAACCCCAAGCCCTAGCAAGTTTGATGACAAATTCTATAGCTTCTGATCCACCGTTGAGCGGTAATCCTTTCTCATATCCAAAATACTGACAAACAAATTCCATATAATCACCAAATAATTCATGACTAAAAGCTCTTGATGGCATAGTTAACTTCTCAGCTTGTTCCTTTAAAGCATTGATGATTTTAGGATGGCAATGGCCTTGGTTAGTGGAACAGTATCCAGAACCAAAATCTAAATAATGTTTATCATCTACATCCCATACGTCACAACCTTTTGCCGTCTTGAAAACTATAGGCATAGGTATATAATTATGAGCAGAGAACTGCTGCTCTTTAGAAAGTAAACATTCGCTCTTGGTTATACTATCAGACATAATTAACTTGAATAATTATCTATTTAATAAATTGGATACTTTATATATGTTATCTCTGAGCGCAAATTACCTATTTGAGAATATCCGCTACAAATAATCTTGATTCCTAGAATCTCTAGAGTCTTTGGAACTACAAAACAACCCTCTTTTAGATGTCTTCAAGCCACTCCTGACTAATCCACTAAGAATATTAACTCCACAAACGATGCCATCAATGACTTGCACATTTTCTTTCGATACTTTTTTTTCTACTGCTTCTTTCATGTCACTCATTCCTGCGCAGCCCAATATCAATGTATCTGCATCTTTCTCATACACTAAACTTTCAGCTACCTCTTCCATTAAATTAAGTACTTCTTTTCTGGGCTTGGTTTCTAATTCGCCCACTTTGAGTCCTGTGGATAGTAATCCGGCACAGAAACCTTGCATTCCCATATTTCTTACAGCATCATAGTGTCTTATTTCTGAGCGATAAAGAGTAGCTACAATACCAAACCGGCCACCAATCATCCTGGCTGAATAAATAGCTGCTTCCATGATCCCACAAGTAGGCTTCTCAAACTCTTCCCGGATACAATTGGTCAAAGGATGGTCAGAAAAACAAGCTACTAAACAACAATCAACTTGAGAAATAAGATCATAGGCATCCCTCATGACTGATGTGGCCGATATCACTCCATCTAAGTGTCCTTCGATTGTGGTCGGTCCCTTTCCTTTGGGGGCTGTATATCCATACACTATGGTATCTATTGGAAGTGATGGCTCTATCATTCTTAGACAATTCAAAGTCATGTTTTGGTTGGAATTGGGGTTGATCAATAACACTTTAATTACCTTTTGATTAGGAATTATATCTACTTCCGGTGACAGAACAAATGGAATATCATTCAATCCTATAGAAACCATGATTACATAAAAAAAAAAAAAATTAAAAAAAAAAAGGCTGTTAACAAAGTAAACCCAATATAAAAAAATTATACGCAATCTATTTCCCGATATGGTAAGCTTTGCAACTTCTCTTATCAACGGGATTTTTATCAGAGTTCACCGAGAAATCCATTTTGCGAGTTTCCGATAATAAAAACCGTAGTGAATTTGCAACAAAAAGATTAATATTATAACTATGTTTGATCTTGTTATTCACAATGGATATATAGCTACGGCTTCTGATGTGCTTCCACCCAATACATATATTGGCATAAAAAATGGAGTTATTGATACTATAACTTCCTCTCCTATTAGTGGTGAAAAAGTTATTGATTGTGAGGGTGGATTTATTACGCCTGGTGGTATTGATTCCCACGTCCATATAGACCAAGATAATGCCCCTACTGGGGACAATTTTGAATCGGGTAGCAGATCTGCTTTAGCCGGTGGAACAACTACAATGCTTCCTTTTGCAATTCAACCCAAGAACCAATTTGATATTAGAGCTATAATTACTGACTATCATAAAAGGGCTGCCAAGTTTGGTGGAAGTTATATAGACTATGGTTTCCACCTTATTATTTCAGAACCTTCGGTTGATATGTTGAATGACCAATTCCCGGAAATTGTTGATGAGCAAGGGATCACTTCGGTCAAAGTGTACACCACTTATCCAAGATACAAGCTAGACGATAACCAGCTACTCAATATCTTACTAGCAAACAGAAAATTACAAATCACTACCATGATTCATGCAGAAAATTCTGATATCATTGACTTCATTAACGAAAAACTTAGTCTGAAAAATTTGACTGATCCTTATTATCATTCTATTTCGAGACCTTTGGTAGCTGAAGAAGAAGCATCCTATAGAGTCATTGCTTTAGCTAAAATGATTGATGTTCCTATTCTTATTGTTCATATGTCATCCAAAGTTGCTCTTGATCATGTTCGTAAAGCTCAAACTGATTTGACTCCTATTTATGCTGAAACTTGCCCTCAATATTTATTCTTGACTTCTGATTATTTGAAGCATAATTGTCATCATCATTTACATGACAATGATGATTTTGAAGGAGCAAAATACATTTGCTCTCCTCCATTGAGACAAAGCCATCTGGAGTTAGAGAGTATTTGGCAGGGTATAATCAATGGTACTGTTACTGTATTCAGTAGTGACCATGCACCATCAGCTTATGATCATCCTAAGGGTAAGAAAGCGGGTCTTGTCAATGGAATCCCTCATTATAAACAAGTACCAAACGGATTACCAGGTTTAGAGACCAGGTTACCTTTACTCTTTTGCTATGGTGTGGAAACTGGTAGAATTTCTATTCAAAAGTTTGTAGAGCTAGCATCATCTAATGCTGCCAAGTTGTATGGATTATCCAAAAAAGGAACAATTGGAGTAGGATTAGATGCAGATTTAACCATATGGTATCCTAAAGGAAAAATGGCTCCTTTTAAGTTACAAAACGCTATGCTCCATCATGACATTGATTATACTCCTTACGAAGGCATGGAATTTACCAACTGGCCCCGCTATACCATTCTAAGAGGAAATGTTGGCTATGATAGAGACAATGGTGGTATAGTTGGCTCCAAAATGGGAAAGTATTTAAAAAGAGGACCTAGTCAACTAGCAGGTCCCACGGGAAATTTAAACCCCATTTTTAACTAGAACACTAGATTCCTTTCGCAGTCAAAACTACATTATATACATTATATAGAGAAATAAAACCACAAATTAAATTACATAAAAAAAGCGTTAATTACAAATCACATTGCTTTTAATAAATTTGTTTCAAAAGTTTGACATCTTTTTTTTTTTTTGTTTTTATTTTGTATTCATAATCAAATACTAATAAATCTTTACATTTTGCACAAAGCAATTCCGCGTTTAACAGACAAAATTTGAGATAACAATCTTGAATTATCATGACTGAAACATTAGATATAAGACCAATAAGTGTAAGAATCCTTGGGAGAACGAAAGCTGCATGTTTAAGGTGTAAATCTAGAAAATTGAAATGTTCAAAAGGTATGTAGACATTAATGATATGGTATGAACTGTTTGGCTAACCCCTTTAGATCATCCAACTTGTAAAAGCTGCATAACAAGTAATGACGAATGCAAGTATCCCAGAAGAGAGAAAAGAATAGAAATTTCTGACTTGCAGCTTCAAGAGCTTCAATCTAGGATTAAGTACTTGGAAGGAGAATTGTCAAAATCAAAGAATAATCCAGTAGATGATAGGGTTGATTCTCCAGGTGCCTTAAGGGATAGTAGTCCTTCAGAAGTTTCAATGGCTAACATTAAAGATATTAATGAGATAGAACCGAAAGAGGAGTTCATTGATCCTTTTGGAAATCAATCTGAGATAGTAGAAAATGACTATTTTGGTACTTCTTCTTGTCATGTCTTTGATAATTCATTGAGTTCATATTTATCTGATGTTACACATAAGAAGCGGAAATTAAATTCTTCAAATCAGTTACATGGCTGTCGGTATTTTTTCCCTGATTCTACTGTTGATAAACCATTTACCGGTGTTATGATTCTTCCAGATAAAAAATACGTCTTGTCTTTGATCAAGAAGACGATAAGCTTTATTGGGTATGAATATTATTTATTCGACTCCCCAAGGTTCTTGAAATATGTCGATAAAGTCTATGATCCCTCTACAGAGAGGAAACCACTATTTCTTTGTTATCTCTTAGTAACATTAGCAGTTGGTGAACAATATCTTAATGAATCATCAGATGGTGGGGTTCCTGGTATGAGATTTTTTGTTCCTGCTCTTCAACTTTATAAGAATTATTATGAAAGTCCAAGCTTAGACTTTGTTCAAACTT
Source organism: Yamadazyma triangularis (assembly GCA_030573955.1). Lineage (NCBI taxonomy): Eukaryota > Fungi > Ascomycota > Pichiomycetes > Serinales > Debaryomycetaceae > Yamadazyma > Yamadazyma triangularis. Next base: position 63,767 of record JAJMEC010000086.1, on the reverse strand, counting down.
TGCTACTTATGGCCTTCTATCAACAAGGACTAAATCGATCTAATGGTGCCTTTTCTTTTTACGGTTTGGCTATAAGAACTTCACTAATAATGGGTCTTCATAGAAAAGTGACTGATTCTAAAATGACACCTATAGAGAAAGAGAAAAGAAGAAGAGTATGGTGGACAGCTTATGTTATGGAAAGTATTTGGTGTGCTAAACTTGGTCAGCCTATACATATAAGCATTGAAGATACTGATGTAGAATTTCCCGGAATTTTGGTAAAGCCCAATGATTCTTTCAATTGCACTTTGCTACTATATAATGCTAAGTTAAGTATAATTATTGGTACAATTATGAAAAAAATCTATAGGCCAGTGCCAAAAGGAATCAATTTGAAAAGTATTATGGAATGCTTGGATGAATTGGATAGCTTTCAAGAAGATTTACCAGCTGATATTAAAGAATCTTTTTTCATTTCTGGAAATAGGTCTACTGCTAATTTATACTTAAGATTAAATCAAATCGTTATAATTACTACAAGGCCATTATTATTATCCATTTTCAAAGGATTATACCAAGAAACTCAGCTTACAAAAAAAGTTACCCAAAAATGTATAATAGCTGCTAAAACCACCATTGATATTCTTTCGAATCTTAAGGATTCTGGATGGTTCTCTACCTTCGGTTTTTGGGATGCTCAGTATTGTTTTTCAGCATTATTGATTCTTATCATGACTAGCTTCAATGGTAATGAATTATCTCAAATAAAAGTTGGAAGGCGAATTAATGGCTACATGAGAGATGCTGGAAATTTCACAGCCATGGAAAATGAAATCAGATTAAAAGAACTAGATCAATTATTGGAGAGAGTAGAAAAGTCACGATCAAATCAAGATGTTTTCGCTTCAGCCTCACCAAATATCAATCTGTTAATGGCAGAAATATCAAATAATTTCACCAAAAATGATTCTGGAGAAGAAATTTCTAATGAAAATGATGCCATTCTAAAAAATAACTTATCCCCTGATACCTGGGAATCTTTGGTTCTGAGTCTTCAATTTTGGGATTCTAATTTGCCTTATCAGTAGAAGCACAATACAAATATTCTTATCCTGTCCACGACCCGGGGTTCTCAGCCTTGATTCCCGTTTGATGGAGAGAAAAACTCTTATCGCGATAACATGTTGATAGAATTAAAATTCTTGATTTCCAAAAAAAGATCTATGGGGTCGGTACCTTGTATATAAATAAAGTTATATCATCAAAATTCAAACGTCTTTTTTTTTAATTTAGGTTTTTTTTCCACGTGATACATTTTTATTATGAAATGGTCAGAAGTAAAACAAAAGCTATTAGTGAAAACCAATTCCTCGTCTTATAGTGATGGGAAACTATTTTCCAATGCATCTTTGGATCCTGTTCCACTTGGTTCTAGTGAAAGAAAATGGACTTGGCCTTCAAATTTAGGTTTTTGGATTGCTGAAGCTTATTCTATATCCATGTATCAAGTAGCATCATCAGCCATTGCCGCTGGATTATCACCAGGATTATCTATTTTGGCTCTTATTGTGGGACATATAATTGTTAGTATCCCTGCAATGTTTAATGCTTATGTTGGAGCTACTAGAGGTATAAATTTTCCGATCACTATGAGATATACTTTTGGTGTCAGGGGTGCCTATTTTGGTGTCTTTGTTAGAGGTATTGTTGCTCTTATTTGGTTTGGTACTCAAACCTATCAAGGAGGACAATGTGTAGCCAGTATGCTTACAGCTATATGGCCTTCCTTCAGAGACTTTGAAAATAAATTACCTTCTTCAGCCCATGTTACCTCATCAGAGTTATTATGTTTTTTCATTTTTCTTATTTGTCAAATGCCTTTCTTGTGGCTAACGATTAATCAATTAAGGTATTTCTTTATGTTCAAAGTTGTTGTGTTACCCATTTTTGGTATCGTTTTATTTGCTTGGGCTGTTTCTCAAGCTAATGGTTTTGGTCCCATTTTTTCCCAAGGTAATCATATTGCCGATGGTACACCAACAGCTGTGATATTCTTCAGATGTATGATTTCAGCTATTGGACCAAAAGCTACCTTGGCTCTTAACATCACTGATTTTACAAGGTATGCTAAAACTCCAAAGCATGTTGTTTGGCCTCAATTTGTAGGCTTAGTTATCCTTGTTACTCTATGTGGTATTTTGGGAATAATCGTCACATCAGCTACCAAAGTAATATACGGTGTTGATACTTGGAATCCTTTAGAAGTTCTGGAATTATGGAATAATAGAGCCGCTCAATTTTTCTCGTCATTATGCTGGGCTATAGCTATTGTAGGGACTAATATTTCAGCCAATTCAGTGTCTTTTGCTAACGATTTAGCCCTTTGGTTCCCTAAATATATTAATCCAAGAAGAGGAGCATTTGTTTGTTGTATTTTGGCAGTATTGACAAATCCATGGCAGATTCAGAACAATGCCAAAAGCTTCTCCCAATTTTTAGGTGGTTATACTTTATTCTTAGCTCCCCCGGCTGCTATTATGATTACTGATTATTATATTCTCAGAAAAAGAGTTATGGACGTTCCTGGTCTTTACAAATTGAAGGGCCCTTATTATTTTTTCAAAGGATTTAATATTCCAGCGTTCATTGCTTTTTTCTGTGGAATTGCCCCCAATTTACCAGGTTTATCCTGGGCTACTGGTAATGATGACATTCCTGTAGGTGGTGTATATTTATATTCTGTAAGCTACGTCACTGGTGTTACAGTAGCAGGAACGATTTACTATTCATTGTGCAAATTTTTTCCTAAATTATGGAAAGCTGATGTTGAAAATGTATCAGAAGCTGATTTAGACTATGAGTCTTCAGAAGGTTCACAAAATTCAATTCCCGGAAATGATTCGTCTAACGAAAAGAATAATGTAAATGTAAATGTTGTGTCTTACGATAAAGTATAGTATTAAATATATTAAGTGAGTGTCTAGTTAAAGAGTAGAAGCTCAAAGGTGAATTGACTATTAGATGCTTATCATCACGTGTTTTATGTCAATGTCTTTTATGTGATTGCAAATTTTATAGAATTTTGTCTTTAAGAGGTATTAGCCTCGATTTAACTAGACATTAGGTTTTATATATATATTTACAGTATTGATAATGAGTTTTTTCTTTTTTTTTTTTGGTTTTTTTTTTAACAAAAAAAAAAAAGATTAATTTTTTTATTCCTGATTATTGTATATTCAATTTATAATTTTTGCAGAATATTTGGAACTGAGTCAATACAACTTTTAAAAAAAAATAAAAAAAATAAAAAAATAAAAAAATAAAATAAAATAAAATAAAATTAACAAAAGGTTCCAGTGATTTAATTTCTCTTTACACATCGTATATTTTACTATTTAAACATCCTGAATATTAAATTTAAGCTTCTTCAATTTTTGCCATACTCAACTCATAAGCAAAAGCAACTGTAAGTTTAGTATGTTCTTTTATATGATCCCAATCTAATCTGTCAATTGTATCCATTACTGAATGGATATATTTACTGGTCAAAGGCATTTCAGATTCAATAACAAAAGATGCAGGATACCCATGCTCTATTGCAGAAGCATGATCCGAACACGCGTATCCACAAGTAGTTTCATGATATGGTATATCACAGTAATTATCAATAATCATCTTAATAAAATCATTCAATTTAGGTGAAGTATAATCACCTATTAAACCCATATGAATTTCATCTTTATTCATGTTTCCAGTGTAACCAGTCATATCTTGTTGCAAGAGGGCCATCACAGTTTCATTGTTTTCATAGTATCTTTTATAAACATCATAGGAACCTAATAATCCTCCCTCTTCTGCAGAGTAAAAATGAAACTCTAATGTTTGGTAAGGCTTAAAATTTCCAGACTGGTAATCAGTCATTAAAATCCTTAATGCTTCCAAAATAGTGACAGTACCAGACCCGTCGTCATCAGCACCAGGACTTTTCATCAAATTAGGGAAGAGCAAATTCATTGAATCTTGATGTGCTCCAACAATAATTTTGGAATCTACCTTTCCAGGAATGGAAACAATCAATGAAAATTGATCCCAAGTATCATGGTGAATTCTTTTCACATGCACAGAGTCCTTAGCAGTCCCAATAACTTCTATGAGTTTACTTTCAAGCCATTCAGCACTTTCAACACCAGTTTCAGATTTGTAGTATCTAGTGAAAAAGGAAGAAAATTTGCTTAAATTTTCGAACATTAAATCAGTATCTATTTGACCAATAAATTGGTTCACTTTATCTTGATATTTAATATTGGCAGGATAACTATAGTTTTTAGGGGTCACAATTTCATCAAGTTTTTTGGACCCATAGGTGATAATTAAGTCTAACAATGATGCTTCAGGTGTCTTTTCAATCAAGTTTTGTTTCATTGCATCTTCAATTGATATATGATCAGAAACATCAATAAAATTGATTGCTCTCCGTTTATAATTTAACTTTGTGGCTTCATCGACTACTTCATACTGATTGGGGCCCAATTTAATCAATCTTTGTGAAGGGTGTTTTTCCAATGGGTTATTCAATCTTCCCAAACTTGGAAGTCCATAGACCAATGTGATTAAACTTATTAATATTATTTGGAACTTCATAATATAGTATCAAGTATCCTTGAATTGTTCGCACTTAGTTTCTGACACATTTATACGAGAGATAACAAGATAAGGATTACGACAATGGATTGTTATTTTAACAAGAGACCAATAATAAAACATTTTTCTACGGTTTGGTTCATACGATAATACCATTTCTAATAAATTAGTCTAAATATTGCTTCAATAAAATAGTTTTGATAAAATTCTAAAATTATCATCATCTCGTCACAGTTTTAAAATCAACCCATCACAGTCAGTAACTTAGACAGTTGAACATTTTCACCATTAGGACCAACTTCAGTACCAAACATATTATCAAAGATGCTTTGTATACCACTGAAAAGAATATTGTGTGCTCCCCAATAGAATGCATTGGATAACCTATCAGATCTTTCACAACCCCATACTGCGGGTTCTTCATCAGTAATTCTATTTTTCATCCAGGCGAAAGCAGCACCACTACCACCTACTAATTCAGTAGTATGACCAGTTGTTTCAGATACTGAAAATTCCAAAGACTTTATACCACTACTACACCATGCATCATAAACTCTTTCAACTTCTCCAATAGGGGCCAATTCATCTAATTTTCCTTGATGAATAAATAAGGGAATCTCAGGTACAAGACTACTATTTATACCAAATGTGTTATCATAAAGAATCTTTGATAATGGCTCTTCATTAAACACTTGTTCCCCTTCTGGAAAGTATTTATCAGGCCCAGATAAATAACTATAATTATCATAATGACTCGCTTCAGGTTTGCATATATCAAAAAGCTTTAAGAATTCATCATATTTGCTAGCATAAATATGCTCTTTAAAGAAAGCCTTTAAGTCATGGAAGACATTAGTCAAACCAGCCATGGCAAAGGCAGTAACACCCGAAAGCGAAGTACCGTCAGCACCAATAGCAGTAGCAGTTAAATTGGTGACAAATCCACCTAATACTATTCCCTTAATATTTTCAATCAATTCTGGCGCATAAGTAGGTTGTAAAGCGCCGGCCCAACCAGCAGCAATAGAACCTCCTGAATAACCCCATAAGATAGTACGAGCATCAGGTTCAAGTCTAGTACGATTACTTGAATTAAGCACAGCCCGAACACTATCTAAAGTAATATGACCAGCTAAAGAACCAGAACCAAAGCCAGCTTTTAATCCTTCATAATCAGGAGACATTACATAATAGCCTTCTTGTAAAATAGTTTCAATAGTAAAAACCACAACATTTGCTGATTGTGTTCCTTGGGTGTTATTAAATCCAAAAAAGAAATACGATGGAGAACAATCAACATTGGCAGAGTTATCTATTGGTTCATAGACAACAAGTTTCTTCCTATCAGCATTATAAGGTTCAAATAATGAAGCCACAGCGGCCGTTGGTTCACCAAAAGTATCCTCACTTTTCACAAGTATTTGCCAATAATTCTTTAAATTGACATCATTGTTGAAGACATTTAAAGGAGCAGGAGCATGTCTCATTTTTAAAATTGCACCATTTGGTTGATTTTCAATACCTTCAGGAGGGGTGTAAAAATCATCATCACTGGGTGGTGGAAAATAGGCTATGACCAGATTAAACAAACAAAATAATATGCAAATGATTACGTTGGCTTTCATTTCTTATTGTAAAAATTACCTTTGATTTTAAATAAAGCGAATGTAAAATTAAAATTAATCAAAGACTTGAAAGAATGTGGTGATGAATAAGAAAGAAAGAGTAAAGATTTATTTAAAAAAAAAAAAATCCACAATGTGCTTTTGCATTGGTATTAATAATTAAATAAATGGAATGCTTCGAAAAACAAGAGGTGCTTTTGTGCAAACAAACCATGCCTTTCGAACTTATATAACAATGGAGTTTTAACTGACATCATTTCTTGAATGTATTATTATCGTGGAAAGAAAATGGAGAACAATAAAATTGAAACAAACCTTTCATTGAAAACCAAAACAAAAAGCTTGCTTAAACAAAGACACACACGTAACTAGAAGGTAACAAACCCGCTACAGCCTACTTTACAAACACATAAGTTAATCTTCGTAAAAGATTCATTGTTGACAAAGATTTGCGCCTAAATTAACATAAACAAACAAAAATTGATCTTTGCGACCTCATTCCCAACGGAGTTAAATTCGTAAATATCACCTTCCTGTTTGAGTTAAATTCATCAGATGAAATATTTATGTCCTCTATAGACAGTGTTGATGTAGAGAGTTGAAGAATATTTTAGTGCTAGTAGTCAAGAAGCAGTAGAAAGCGGAACGTGTAGGTTATGTTTCTGGCTATTTTTCTTAACCGTCATTTGTTGGGACACACTTACCAGCCATTCAGAGCTCAACACCGCTCACGTGGCAAGTAAACCAGCTATCGACTGTGTTTCCGTTTTGGGGTGATTCCAAAATATTTATGATTTGGTGCAATTTTGGGCGTCTTAGCGTTAAATTTCAACAATAAGCACTCTTAAGCAAACGGGAAAGAGATAGAGGAAGAAAATAGATCGACAAGGTGTATAACTCACAAGAAAAACTTCTCATAGTCAAAGAAGAGCCTAATCTAGACTATTTTTTAGCATATTCAAGTAGAAGGAAAATCAGGTAAAGAAAACAATTGCTTAAGAAAAGAGGTCAACACGAAGATAAAGTGAAGGAGCCTTTGTTTTGAGCGTGAAAATCATTAACCATCAGCATATCATCACAGCATTTTAATTGAATACTTTTATGTCTTCAAATAGCATTAATGATGAGTATGAGGCATTGGAAATCATCGGGAAGGGGTCATTTGGAATTGTAAGAAAGGTTAGACATATAACCACTAACAAAGTGTATGTTCGTAAAGAGATTGAATATAATTCCATGAATACTCAAGAGAAGAACCAATTGATTTCTGAACTTCGTATTTTAAGAGAATTAAACCATCCTAATATCGTCAAGTACTATAGACATGATCATATAATGAATAAAAAATCCATATATATTTATATGGAATATTGTGATGGTGGTGATTTGGGTCATATCATTTCGAATTTTAAAAAAAATAAAGAAAGTGTTCCTGAAGAATTTATTTGGCAAGTATTAATTCAAACTTTATTGGCGTTACATAAATGTCATTATGGTATTGAGGCAAAGAAGGTTAACTTATTTTCAAATACCGCTCCCGATGTTGAACCATCAATTAACTCTGAAACAGTTATTATTCATAGAGACATAAAACCTGACAACATTTTTATGTTAAATTCTGGTAAAACCATTAAAGTCGGAGATTTTGGTTTAGCTAAAATGTTAACATCTCAAAATGATTTTGCAAAGACATACGTAGGAACTCCATATTACATGTCTCCCGAGGTCCTAATGGACAATCCTTATAGTCCTGTTTGTGATATTTGGTCTTTAGGGTGTGTCCTATTTGAATTATGTACATTACAACCACCTTTTCAAGCTAAAACCCATTTGCAATTACAAACAAAAATAAAAAAAGGAATTATACCTAATTTACCTGACATATATTCATCTCAATTGATTTCTATAATTAGAGAATGCATTACTGTTGATCCAAACTCGAGACCTACATGTTTTGATTTATTACAGACATTACCAATAAGGTTCTTAAGAAAAGAAATGGAGTTAAAAGATATTTCATTGGATTTAAATGAGTATCAGAACCAATTATTCAATAAGAATGATGAGTTGAAGAAGAAAGAGAGTTTCTTGAATACTCTTGAACAAAAAATCATGTCTCAAAGACAACATTTACAAGAAGAATTCAATAATCTCCAGAGAAAATATAATATTCAAAAGAAACAGTTAGAGGACGAATTAATGGATGAATTTGAACATCGTAAACGATTAATGGATCAAGAGGCGAAAGAGGTAAGGATAAATTATCAAAGAGAGTTTAAATTGGTAGTTGAGCAAGAGGTGCAACAACGGTTGAAGGAAGTTTTAAATCATAAATCCAATGATCTAATGAGGAAAAAATCTGATCCAACCAAACATGTACCACATTTGATTCAACAACAGGAAGTATCTACTACTCAAGCCAAAAACTTTTTACATCAAAACAATGGATACCATTATCAACACAATGAACCAATGAACTCCCCAAATAAACCAAAAGGGCCCAAGGAGTTGGTTGAAGAAAGTCCTGGTAGAAGAACTCCTCTCAAGATTCGTAACGACTATGACGATTATAATTATAAGGTAAATCAACCTTCTCCCACTCGTTTTCAAGGTAATAATTACAGAAAAAGAATAACCGATGAGTTGGAAAGATTAAGCCTCGATAAAAGGAACATTCCGGAGTTTGAAGAGTTGTACATGAGAAAAAACTATCGTCATCATTCTTAAATAAATGGTGTTGAAAGGTACGATAACAGTTAATAAAAATCTACATATTAAGGGAAGGCATTTTATTTCTTGTAAGTTTTGTTTAGTTTAATTGCATTAATATATAACTATATATCTAAATATTAAATCCCAAGGATTAGTTAATCACTCCATTTTTTTCCAGTTAAAGCTTCATAAGCTTCAACATATTTGGATTTTGTTCTTGTAACAATATCATCATCCATAGCTACACCATCTTTATAAGCTAAATTGTTTGAAGTTAACCAATCTCTAAGAAATTGCTTATCATAAGAGTCTTGAGATTTACCGATTTCATAGTTTGAAGCATTCCAGAATCTTGAAGAGTCAGGGGTCAAGACTTCATCAACTAAAACTAAATTATCATTTTCATCAAGTCCAAATTCAAATTTAGTATCAGCTATAATAATACCTTTAGTTTTAGCATATTCTTTGGCTTTGGAGTATAACTCAATAGCTTTGGTGGATAATTTGTCACATAATTCCTTACCTACAATGTCAGCAGCTTTTTCAGGAGATATATTTTCATCATGCTCACCTTGGTCAGCTTTAGTAGAAGGAGTGAAAATAGGAATAGTAAACTCTTGGGACTCTTGTAAATTATCCTGGTCAATAATCATCCCATGAACTGTTTTCAGCTTTTTGTACTCTTTCCAAGCAGAACCAGTTATGAAACCCCTAACAATGACTTCTAATGGGATTAATTTCATCTTTTTAACTAATAAAGATCTACCTGACAATTGACTTTTATATTTATCTTCAGATAATTGACTTGGTAAAGATTTAAACAAAGCGTCATCATTGGCATTTTTCAATGCTAAGTGATTTTGAATAGTGTCACTTAAAAAGTCAAACCAAAATTCTGATAGCTTGGTTAAAATCTTACCCTTTGATACCACTCCATTTTCCATAATTACATCATAAGCTGAGATCCGATCTGTGGCTACAAATAATAAGGTATTAGAATCAACCTCATATATATCTCTCACTTTACCCCTGGATAATAGAGGCAATATTCCATCTAAGTTTGTTGTATGCAAAGCTTCAACCATATCTACTATTAGATAACCAGAAATATCTTGATTAAATTGCGACTGAAAAATTAATTCTGACTCTGCTCCTGGTTGCAAAACTTCATAGTCATCGCGAAATTTGACTCTTGTTGGTTAAATAATCCTTTTGGGCCCATTACTCTTTGAATCATGGAAATATTCTTAGCATACTCTTGGACCACAGAACTTTAAATATTTCCCTCAAAGCAATATAGTAAAGAGAAGTGAAATGATACAATTAGGTCTAATAATAAAAGAATATGTTTAAAGAGTCTCCACGATTTTTGTTTTTTTGGTAGTGGCTCCACAAAACTCTACGCGGACCCATGTAAAATCGCGTCTGATAATATATAAAAAAATCATTCAAATCGTTTACATTTGGTATCAACTATGTCAAGCATTAGGCCTGATCTCAAGTTTAGCGACCATTTAGACGAAAAGCAATACTACAATAAGTACTTTAAACTTCCACCAAAAGGAAAGGATACAATTAGAGTAATCGATCATAAGGATTACTTCACAGTGTTAGATGAAGATGCTGATTTGATTGCTGATAACATCTATAAAACCCAATCAGTGATTAAATATAACAAAAGTCAAAGAAATAGATATGCTACTATTTCCCCTCAGGTTTTTACCAACAATGTTTTGAAATTTTGCTTGATAGATAACAACCATAAGATTGAAGTGTATAATAGCAAAACTTTTCAATTGATCACTATGGGGACCCCTGGTAATTTGGAAGCTATTTCTGATGAGTATGGTGTTAATTTAGAAGGTTTATTTCAAGATTGTTCTTCTCCAATCACTGCCGCCATTAAATTTCAACAACAAGGCCCCACCAAAAAGATTGGTATTTGTTTAATTGATTTATCTAATTTAACTATTCAAGTTTCTGAGTTTGACGATAATGATTTGTTTTCTAATTTAGAAAGTTTATTAATTCAGCTCGGTGTGAAAGAAGTTATTTTGCCTTCTAATTATGATCCCGAGAATAAAGAATTGCCTGATGTTCTTAAGTTATATCAGATATTGGATAAAGTTGGTAACATCGTTATAAGTACAGTCAAATCAAGTCATTTCACTATAAAGGATATTGAACAGGATTTGTTAAAGATTTTATCTAAGGAAGACACTAATATTGAATTAATTTTAGGAGCTAAAGGTATCAGTTCGAATGAATTTCCATTATCCTTTTCATGTTGCAATGCATTGATAAATTATTTAGAGTTATTGAATGAGAATAATGATAATGTATTCTCAATTGATAAATACAGCTTGTCCAAGTTCATGAAATTAGACTCTTCCACTTTAAATGCCTTGAACATCTTTCCAAATAAACAAGCAAATAACTTTAATGTTAAGTCAAACCAAATAAGTTCAATGTTTGAATTACTTAATAAGTGTAAAACCGGTAGTGGATCAAGATTATTATCTCAATGGTTAAAGCAACCATTAACAAATTATACTGCGATAACCGAAAGACAGCAGTTAGTAGAAAAGCTTATTGATGATACTAGCTTAAGAGTCTTCGTATCCCAAGAATTTTTATCAAAGGTTCCAGATATTAAAAGACTTTTGAAGAAATTAAACAATAATGTAAAAAAGACATCAGGAAATGAAAATAAAAAGCTTGAAGATGTAGTGAGATTATATCAAATAGTTTTAATTTTGCCAAACCTTATTGATATTTTGAAATTAACTAAGGACGATGATGAAGAGTCTGAAATTAGTAAATTGATAGAGAACTATTGGCTAGGTCCGATAAGTAACAATTATTCCAAATTAGTTAAATTCCAAGAGTTAGTCGAAACTACCATTGATTTATCTCCTTTAGAATCAAATAATGTTCATGATTTAATCAATACAGATTTCAATATCAAACCTGAATTTGATGAATCATTGGTAGAAATTAACGATAAATTGCAGAACACTTTAAAACAAATTCAACAAGAACACGAGAAGGTAAGTGATGATTTGAATATGGAAGTGGATAAAAAGTTAAAATTAGAAAATCATCAAACTCATAGCTGGTGTTTCAGAGTTACCAGAAATGATTCAAGTGTTCTTAGAAATACGAGTTATACTGAATTACAAACTGTAAAGGCTGGTGTATATTTCACCAACAAACTGTTAAGACATTTATCTTTAGAATACCAAAACACTTTACAAGAATACAATTCTAAACAAAAAACATTGATAAAGGAAATATTGTCGATCAGTTTAACTTACGAATTGGTGTTTATGGAGTTATCAATTTCATTGAGTCATTTAGATGTCATAACTAGTTTTGCTAATGTTTCCATATTATCACCAACTCAATTTATCAAACCAAATTTAATCCCGTTATGTGATCAACTTGACGATTCTAATTTCTCTAATAGAAAAATTGATTTAAAGAATTCAAGACATCCAATTTTAGAGGTTCAAGATGATTTGAATTTTATTCCAAATGATGTTAACTTATCGAATTCCGATAAGAATTTTGCTCTTATTACTGGTCCAAACATGGGAGGGAAATCCACCTATATTAGACAGATTGGGGTTATAGCATTGATGAGTCAAATAGGATGCTTTATTCCAAGTGATGAACTGGCTACTTTACCTATTTTTGATTCTATATTATCTAGAGTGGGTGCCGGTGATTCTCAATTAAAAGGGTTATCTACGTTTATGATTGAAATGTTAGAAACTTCATCAATTTTGTCCAATGCTTCTCATAATTCACTTATCATAATTGATGAATTAGGTAGAGGTACATCAACCTACGATGGGTTTGGATTGGCATATGCTATACTGGAACACATTATTAAACAGAAACAGTGTTTTACTTTATTTGCAACTCACTTTCATGAATTAACAGAATTATCTAATAAATTTGACAAGGTAAAGAATTTGCAAGTTCAAGCTTTGATTGGAGAAACTGAGGATTTAACTTTAGTCTATAAGGTTGAACCAGGAATTTCGTCCAAATCTTTCGGTATTAATGTTGCTGAATTGGTTAAATTTCCAGAAAAGATTGTCAATATGGCCAAGAGAAAAGCTAGTGAGTTACAACAAGAAGAAAATAATGATGACTATATAAAAATTAAGAAAACTAAATGTTCCAATGATGAGATTAATACTGGTATCGATAACTTAAACAATATTTTAGTCAAATGGAAACAGCAATGTTTTGATAAGACCAACAAAAAATTGAAACTAGGAACTGAAGAGACAATAGACAAGCTTAAAGAAATCTCAAAACTAGAAAATACTAATGATAAATTCTTGAACGAAGTCATGGCCCTATTGTAAAAGAGTTCACTCAAATGATATATATATGGAACATAATAAATAAAAATACCTAATGAAGTTATTGATTCTTCTTAGAATCTTTTAACTGCTTAAATTTCTGTAAACCTGGTTTATCATTGCAGAAAACAACTGGTAATCCCATTATCCATTTAAAGGTGTAGAATTGGTCAGTTTTGGTTAAGAAGCACCTCAAATATTCCTCATAGACTAAATAGAAATAAACACCCAAGCCAGTAAAAATATGCCACCAACCATGACCTTCTAATACAAATCCGTAAGGAATTCCTACTCGTCTTCTAAGAGATCTAATTTCACTGCAAAAGTGAATATCTAGATTCCATAAGAAATAACCAAATAAGAAAAGACCAATACCTGTAATCATAACAGCATCTAAATTCTTTCTTGAATTTCTATCATCAACATAAGTTCTACTTAATTTAAAGGACTTTAAGATGATTAAAAAATTCAAGAACCCATAAGAAGCTTGATGTAAGGTGGGATCCTTTACATATAAATAAACCAAAGTTAGGAAATTGGCAGCCATAAAAATTCCTAATCCAATTATCACGGAATCTCTAGGATTCTTAAACTCAGAAAATACAGACCAGAATGGAATACATGTGGCATAGATCATGGGCAATTCGTCTAATAATTGGAAATGATATTTTAAGGTCATGTGGAACAACCAAGAACCAACACCTACCAATAAGAAACCAAATGCAGTAAATAGAAACCTTGGTTCTAATAAATTTCTATAGGCATGAAATATAGCAAAAGCAGCCAATAATATAAATACTGAGTTTGTAGTAGTGTTCAAGTATTCTGCAACATAGTCAGATATAACATAGTTTTCTTCACACCAGTCAATTGTGGCAGTTACATCACCCCAAAAGCCATGCAATTGTTCTTCAGGATACGATTTAGCAAATGGAAACATAGAGTTTTTGGTACATGAATGATTAAAAATCAAATGTTAATTATGTCTCTGTGCGACCACAATCAAAAAGTCGGGGAAACCGGCTTCAAGAGCATTACACTACAATTTTTATTTGCATGAAACTACTTTTTTTTTTTTTTTTTTTTTAAAAAAAAAGAAAAACACGAAACAAATCAAATTGAATACCATTTAATAAATACCGTATAAATAAACTTAGACCATTAATTTCTATACCATTCTAACCAGCACTCATCGTTATAAGGTCTAGTAGTATATGTGTCAAACATTACCATCTTTTCTTCATCAGTCTTATCAGCTCCATTAGATGAGTCCATGGCAATTGGATTAGGTAATTTAACCGACTCATCGTATTTGACTATATCACACCAATTTTCACATATTTTAGAATTGAAATGCCAATACATATTGGCAACTGCTAACTTAATTTCAATTTGAGCAATATTCATACCTAAACACATTCTTATTCCTTTACCAAAAGGAATCATGTATTTTTGTTGTAATTTAAACCTATCTTCGTATTGTTTATCAGTTTCAGATTCTTTTTTTAACCATCTTTCAGCAACAAAATAATCAGGGTTTTCAAAGATTTCTTCAACTCTTTGCATTGAATACGGTTGACAAGAGATTATGGTATTAGTAGGAATTTTCACCTTTTTCTCACCTACAGTAACAAAGTAATTCTTATCAACGACTCTTGGTTCAGCTCCAGGGATTGAAGCATGAACTCTTGAATTTTCCAATATAATTGCATTCAATATTGGCAAATTATCAATTGTTTCAAGATCGTGTAAAATATCTTTCACCGACTTGGGCTTCCCGAAAGTCTGATCCAATTCGTTTTTCAATAGTTGTTGCAAATAGCTGTTTTTAGGTCTTGAAAGTTCATAGGTTAAATATGTTAATTGTATAGCTGTCGTTTCGTGTCCAGCAAATATATTATCACTTAAAAACGAATAAGCATCAACTCCTTTTAATCCATTTTTCTTTAATAATTCTAAAGTAGTTAAATTTTGTCCTTCAGAAAAAACTGGAATATTCTTTTCAGCACCTTTATAAATACCTAATTGCCATTTTTCGATGATTGCCAGTGACTTCATAATTAATTCAGTGGCAGCATACTTCCATAATTTGGGCATTAATGTGGTATAAAAAACCATCGATGCTACATATCTATGGTAAGTGACAATGGATCTATTTTCTGGTTCACTTAAAAGATCTGTGGAATTATGATTACCCAATTCAAATGCAGTCACAACATCTAAGGCTAATGACCCAAACAATGAATAGACATCAATCCCCAAATTTTTAAATTTACCATTTCTCAAAAACCATTGTTTGTCCTCATTATGATGACCATAACCATGGATGTTAACTTCTGATTCAGCATTAATAAAGTCAGGTCTGATACCTTCAACACTTGAATCATTGATTTCTCTAATTAGATTAGAAACCTTTGCTGTTA
This sequence comes from Yamadazyma triangularis, assembly GCA_030573955.1. Classification (NCBI taxonomy): domain Eukaryota; kingdom Fungi; phylum Ascomycota; class Pichiomycetes; order Serinales; family Debaryomycetaceae; genus Yamadazyma; species Yamadazyma triangularis. Next base: position 48,005 of record JAJMEC010000086.1, on the reverse strand, counting down.
AACTCTCTCTAGTAGAATTTTTAGCATTAAATATTGCTGATTTACTATAAATATTGGAAATATTTTTTTTGTAATTTAAATGCCTTTCATTTTCCAAAGAAGCAAACAAGTTATCCTTATTTCCATGATTTCTGAAATTCTGATAGAACGTTGATTTGGGTAAATTTTTGGTATATATGTCATTCAAGTATTTTGGATCACCATTACAGCTTACTTCATACGGAGATAATACGACAACGTCTCCATACCTCTGGTGTAACCTATGAACCAAACTAATCCATTGGTTAGTTCTTTGAAAGTGTAAACATGGTAATTCAGATACCCTAAAGATATAGGGCCCAGGGATATGTTTTAATGGTGATATGTAAAATGGATAGATAAGAACATAGTAGACAGCGAGAAGTACCAAGGTGAATATGAGACTTGCAGCTCTATGATTCTCAATAAATCTGAATGACGATACTAGTAAGTCAAACAACATTTTAGACCTTTGTAAAGTTTATAAGTAGAAACATAAAAATACAAATAAATGTGGATTGTTATATCTTTATCTATCGATTCTATAGTTCCGCCGTATTACCTAATTAGGTAATTAAATTCGCATTTTCCTAATAATTCCGCGATTTATACTATAGAGGAATTTGCAGCACTACAGCGGCATAGATTGTAGGAGGATTAGTAATGAGTAGGGAAAAAATGAAAACCAAATCAAATTCTGAAAGACAACAGTTCTGTGAAATAATTCTATAAGATGGTAGTTAGTTACATTTCTAATGATCATATCAACAAGGTACATCTGGTTTTAAAAATATTCACACTTAAATATTCACACTTAAATACATTAGTTTCCTATTTAACTATCAAATCTATATCACTTTTCACCACCATTGGAATTAGCTTTCAAAAATTGAGCATAATTGGAAGTTGCATGAATTCCACATTCAGTTTTAGCTTTACCTTTCCATCTACCACTTCTTTCATCTTCATTTTCTTGAACAGGTTCAGTAGAATGCCAATCACCAACCGACTTATAGCCCAAATCTAATAATTCATTGTAAGGAACTTTATTATCCTGGATATAAGATTTAACTTGACCAAAGTTCCATAATAAGAAAGGATTAATCTTAATTATGTTTAATTCTTGATCGATTTCAACAAACTTCAAATCAGATCTAGATTCTCCTTGAGATAATCTTCTTCCGGTTAAAACTACATTAATATTTAATTCCTTGTAAGCTCTTGATAATGGCTCCACTTTTACTAAATAATCATATAATAAATCATTCGTCTCCCATAAATTGCCATGCTTATCAGTGAATTCCTTTTCAGTGTTAAAGTCTATAGGTTTATAAATATGTAAATTAGGGTTGTATTTTTCTTTAATCTTCTCCACTAAGTCAATAGTTTGGGGAAAGTGAAACAAAGTATCTATGAATACTAGATCAATATCCAAGTTTAATTTTGAAATAATGTCAATAGTAACTAATCCAGTTAATCCAAAAGCACTAATTTGAAACAAGTTTGGGAACGTAACATAACTCCATTTTATTATATCTTCTGGAGACAACTTCTCTAATTTGCTATTTATATGATTTAAATGTTCTTCACTTAAGTTAATCATGATTACAAATAGATTAGTTGTAATAGCCAAAAAATCTTCTCAGCTATATCTGGAGAGGATAATCACGTGATATGTTGTAATTAATATGACATTATTTCCCAGATATTGGTAAATACACACCCACAATATCAAACGGAATCAAGTTCTTAGATAAATCAGTAGTACTTATGAAGGAATAGAAGAGAGAGAGTTAAAAGTAGAATATCACAATATTCAAATGACTGAAACTTAAATTGCTTTATACAAGAAACATAAACACATTATATCAAATCACGTCCGTTTATTCATAGCATCAGCACCTTCATTAGCCAATTTGTCGGCCATTTCATTACCGTAGTCACCAGAATGGCCTCGAACATGCTCAAATTCAACATCACCTCCCTTTTTTTTGATAGCACGTAATAAATGACGACTTTTTTGAATAACCTCTTTATTCGCTATTGTTTGATTCTTAGAATTCTTATAACCGTTTTTTTCCCAATTGACGGCCCAAGGGCCCATACTATTTATGGTGTACTGAGAATCAGTCAAGATTATATAGGGTCTAGTAGACCCTAGACTGACTTCTTTATAAATTATTTTAAGGGCTTCACACACGGCATGTAATTCTGCCTTTTGGTTGGTTGGAGGTTCGTTCCCATCTACTTCATCAAAAGCACGAGCGATGTTTCTACTATCTTGAAAACCAAAAAAAACCCCAATTCCTCCTATAACATTAGCACGGCCATTATTCCTAGCTGCACCATCAGTGTAAATTTTTTTGGGCGTTTGTGTAGATGTCAGTAATTTGGTGCAATTATCATTATTTTCTTTACCAATGCTGCTGCCATTATAATTTGTATTACTGGAAGCATCCCGGCTTTTGCTAATTGAATACGGCAGTACATCTATATAGTTAGATTTGATATCACTATATTTGGACTTAATACTTCCACCACCACCACCACCAGCGTTTGAGCTTATACTATCGCTATTTTTATACCTTCCATTAGCAGCAAATTCATTTGCACTGTCTCTGTCTTTGAAACTCTTGTATACAGCTCCTTTATAACCCTTAACTTGAGCTTCTGCCGTATCCCAAGTCGTATAAACCCCTTTTTTTCTGCCGTTAGCTACGGCGTAGTATTTCATTCTGACAACTTGCCTCAAAGTAAAAAGGCTTGACGCGAAGCGTATTTTCAAGAATATTTAATGATTTAATTGAGTAATCTTCCTTAAATGATACAAGATTACTTTATGATTAAAAAATAGCTTACTTGTATAGTACTTTATTGTGCTTATATAGAAGATACTATTTTGTTCAATAATCAAATAATACAACCGACTAGTCTAAGATCTATTAACTTTTCTACAACAAGTATTAGTTTTAACGTAGGCTCATTTAGAATTTTTTTTCGTTTCAAAAGCTTAAATTTAAAATTGAGACAGTACCGATAAAAATAAAATTGAAAAGCAAAGATAAAGTAGTATGAAGCAACGGTGAATGTATAAAATATTACTGAACTAAAAAAAAAAAAATAAAAAAATAAATAAAAAAAAAAAAAAATAAACACTTAAATCAAATAAATCAAAATTCAGGGATAATCCAGGGGTATTTATAGACCATCATAACTACTTGATACAGTTCACCTAAGTCCCTCTTTCCATAAACTTGTATACACCAAAACAGACGATTGCAACCAAATACAATTGGTCGTGCAAAAGCCAATCCCCCCAGTTGATGATGAGTTGTATCAATTTACATCTGCCTGTAATTTCTAATAGGATATATTCTATGACCCTAGCACTCCAAATGCTAGAAAATGTACAATACCATAGCCTGGAATAACTGTTACGGCCATTTGTATAAGGGTCTACAGATAAGTTGTAAAGGGCTCTTTAGTTGCAAAAAATAACAGACAAACGCTAATTTAAATATTAAATTATGATTATATAATAAAATAGTATACAGAAACACCATTAAAAATAGCAACTTCACGAACTAAAAATTCTATTCAGTTTTGTAATATCATATAGGATTCGTTGGACTGATAGTAGTTCTTTGGTTGAATTATATACATAACGTAGGAATTAATGTATCTCGCAGCCTGCTGCCTCTATCTACAGAAGGCGAAAAATAGAAAAACAAAATAATAATAATAATAATAATAAAAAAAAAAAAAAAAAAAAAAAAAAAAAAAAAAAAAAAAAAAAAAAAAAAAAAAAAAAAAAAAAAAAAAAAAAAAAAAAAAAAAAAAAAAAAAAAAAAAAAAAAAAAAAAAAAAAAAAAAAAAAAATAAAGAAACAGCTAGAATTTCTTTTCTATTGTTCAAAAGTCGTAAATTTAGATCGGATTAATAAATATTTTGGGTCAGGGGGGTCATTAGTCTTAAAAATTCTCATAATAATGACTCAATTGAATGAATCTTTGATTAGAGAGATCATTTTCTTGAGTTAATCTAACAGTTTCACAAGTTTCAAAGTTTTTCATAAAATCATCAAAGCCTATTGTATCCAATTTTTTAATTGATGTAAGTTCATGTTGGAAATTATCATTTACTTTACTTTTCAATATAGATTTTGGAGTTTTATAATCATAATAACCATCATTACCTTTTATAGAAAGTTTGGCCTTATCTCTAAATAAAGTCCAATGTTTTCTGTTTTTCTTTTTCTTAATTCTATTATTATTTTTGAATTTGTTGATAAAACTAGTCTTTCTAGGTAACACAATATTAACATCAGCTTCTACTAAATTCAAATCAAAGTTGAGGCTCTCGGTATCAAAATTAATATCAAAATCATTAGCAATTGCAATGTCATCTTCATAACCATTTACACATTTATTTAGAGTTGTCTCTGTTTCATTTAACTTTATGGTTGCCATCATAGCCATTTTTGCATTCATTACACACAAATTCTCCTTTTCCCAAAAATGGAAGGGACTCGAACTGCTGCGGAGTTTGGTGCGAAGGGATGATTCTTTAAGGCACTGGACACGACATCTATTACATGGAAAAGGCCGTACATTCCGCCTTTGATCTGTTCGATGTCATATATTTAACACATTTGCCTAGTTAAAAAAAATTTGCTTTTTAAAACCATTCCCACTAATTACCCCTCTATAATTAATAATTTAAAGATTTTCGATTTTCCCGTTATTCTTTTTAATGGTATAGAACATCCTTGATCATGATATTTGAGAAGGAAGAGATACTCCTGGCAGCAAATACACAATCACCCTTTTATTTAAACTTACCAAGTATTGATGCTAAGCCAATCGATGAGTTGATCATTTATTTCAAAGGTTATAAGAGATTTATTAAAAGTTTGATTCATTATCTCAAAGAGATTGCTATGATTAAAGAGTTTGAATCAAATCTTAACTATCAATTAATAAATTCGTTTAATGAGACAACTACTTCTCCACCAGTATCAACAGGAAATCAAAGACCAAATTTGAACAAATCTAAATCTAGTTCTAATCATTCTTTTCTCAAATTAAAATCCGTCAATGATTCTACTTTGATCAACAATTTGAATACCACTATTGTTAATCATCATAGTCACTTACATCATCTCAATTCAAAGCATCATAAAGAATTAGTTCATAAACTTATTCCAAAGTTGGAAAATTTATTGAAAAACTTATCCAATAAAATCAAAGAAATTAAATCAAGTTTAAAGAATGATCTGTTTATTAATGACCAGGTCAAAAAGGAAATCAGTAAAACTGGATCTGTCCTTCATACTTACATGAATGCTGTGGAATTATATAATTCTAAACCTATTTTTGCCAATATGGTAAAAGGTGATGAAGATGACGAAGACGAAGCTTTTGATTCTAATGATATTTTGGATGATCCTTTTTTAATCAAATTGAGATTAAATTATCAGCTCAAGCATCAACTAATCAAAGAAAATTATTTATTTGCTGCCTTTATTAACTTGCAAAATATTTCAAAGGATTTATTAAGTTATGTCTTGAAAGAATTATATGCTGTTATTGAAAGATTTGAAAAAATTAGTCAAGTGAACTTGAAGTCGATAAATTTTAATGCTAATTCTGAATGGCTGAATTTTATTCTGAATAACATTAATTTTTTGAATGTATATGCTCCTTCAGAAATTAATCCAAAGAGAGAAATTAGACATTTCAAAGATTTAATTATTCCATATAATAATTCCGTTCATAATAAGTGCATTAGATTTGGTATTATTTATAAGAAGCTGAAGTTATTAAAGAACTATAATCGGTTTTATTACTTATTGACTTGTAACTATCTACATGAATTCAAAATTGAGGATAAATCCAATGGTGATACCCCCAATAGCCAGAAAACTAACAAATTAACCGGTTTTATTGATCATAATGACTATCCTATTAAATCCTATAATTTAAATAATTATAAAATCGTTATCAAAAATGAAAAGAATTTCAAATTTAATTTAGTCAAAATTTCTTCTGAAAAACAGACCACCTTCAAATGCAATAATTTAACTGATTTTAATAATTGGTATAATGATTTGAGGGATTTGTTAAGATTTGAATCTAATCATGATGAAAGATTTGAATTTGTTGAAAGAAAGTTGGCTTTAAGAGATAGTACACGGAAACCAAATTTAAAATCAGAAATTTCTGATGATTCATCTAAAATTAATACCACCACAAGATCACCACCAAATAATATTCAATTACCATCAAATGTTCCAATGCCAAATTTAAATCTGTCATTTCCATCTGCTCAAAGTACATCTCTGAATGATACATTTGGCAGTAGTAATTCTTCTGTGAATATTCATCGTCGTACCCCACTGTCATATTCCTTAAATGTTGGCGACAATTCAGTTCAAAATACTTCATTACAAGGAGTTTTCACTCCTAATATTAGAACTCCTTCATCAAGTGGTTCAGATAAAAATCCATTTGATAGTTCTTTTTTGAATTCCATGGAGTCAAGTTTACCATCCAATGGCGTGTCACCAAGTCAATTACCATCTAATGGTCCTTTGGAGACAGCTAAACATGAGGATTATTTGAAACTTCAACAACATTATTTAAAACAACAACAAGATTTGATCAATTCTAAATTGATGGAAAATGAAAATCACTTACAAAATAATAATCCTGCTAACGATAATACTAATCCACAATTCAATTCGTATCCCAATTCTTCCGATTCACTTAGATCGTTAGATGATTCTAAAATTAATAATTTCTTGCAGCAAAATGATAATCCAGCAGTTCCTAAATTCTTTATAAATGATCAAGAAGATGGCTCTAAGAATGGTAATATGAATTAGGAACTCTATCATTCAATTCATATAGATTTATAGAATTAAAACTTAGAACTAAATATATTTTAAGATTATTACAGATATAGTATTACATTTTGATTTTGAATAATTCTGTATTTGGTTATTCATTTACTAATTCTAGATTTACTTAATTATAGCACGTTTGAAATAAATTTGCAGCCACCTTTAAGGTAGTGTTTCACCAAATTGCCTGGGCAGTGAGAAATTGTCCACGACCGCAAAAATGCGTCACTATCACCAAAAAAAAAAGTCTATAAATAAAATAACTTTAAGTTACCAGCAATTATAAAGTATGAGTACAACGGGATTCAAAAAGAATGAGTCTGCTATAGATTCTGATAGTGACATTGATACTGCCTCTAGTATTCCCAGTCAACCGATAAGAAGATCTTCATCATTATTCTCATTGAGTTCTAACCAAGAACCCTTACCAAGACCAGAAGTTCATGAATACACTGCTTTTATTGAAGATAAAAGACACTTTTCATTAATTAGAAATTTACATATGGCTGATTTCATAACATTATTAAATGGGTTCAGTGGGTTCTACTCAATTGTTTCTTGTTTCAGATTCACTTTGACAGGAGACAATAAGTATGTACAAAGAGCCCATTTTTTCATTTGCTTAGGATTATTTTTTGATTTTTTTGATGGTAGAGTTGCAAGACTTAGAAATAAGTCAAGTTTAATGGGTCAAGAATTAGACTCCTTAGCGGATTTAGTATCATTCAGTGTTTCTCCAGCAGCTATTGCTTTTGCAATTGGATTTAGAACCACTTTAGATGTATTAATATTATCATTTTGGGTTTTATGTGGATTGACCAGATTAGCAAGATTTAATATTTCCACTAATAATATTCCTAAGGACAAAACTGGAAAATCTAAATATTTTGAAGGATTACCCGTTCCAACTAATTTATTATGGGTTCTTTTTATGGCATTTTTGGTGTATAAAGATTGGATTTTAGATGATTTACCAGGTTCCATTTATTTGAAGGAAACTGTTTTAGAAGTTCATAATATTAGTTTCTTATTTTTCCTTCAAGGATGTGGAGAAATTTCTAAATCTTTACACATTCCCAAACCATGAGGTTTTTTTTTATTAGTTGTAATTATCTATTTGTGTTTAAGTAAATTAGTATAGTCTTTGTATGAAAAATTCTTTGGATCTAATAACCCCAATTGGTTAATATTAAACTTTAACTTGTGACTATGTTGACTGATATCTTGTAAAGCACATAGTTCCCAAAATATTGAATGTAGTTGTCTAAATTTAAAGAGTCTTATATAGTAACGGAATTTTGATCGTTGAGTTTGACTTTGATTGATACCTATCGCATTTAAATCCTTCATAAATTTAGCCAATATTTCCACAATTTCTGGCTTGTCATCTAATTTCTGAACAAGTTGTTCTACCTTAGCTTTATCATTTACTTTAGTTAACAGCGTAAAGTGTTTATCTATCACTTGAACTCTGTTAAGTGCTGTCTTTATATATCTAAGCATTTGGTTACTTTTTGTTGGAACAGAGTATTTGAGCCATCATCAATCTCGCGACTAAACATATAAACCGGAACCGAAAAATTTTTTTCATTTATCGTTTGATCAAGTTTGCCATCTCTTTTTTTTTAAAGTTAAGATGTTGAGAACTACCGTTCAGCATACCTTAAACAAGGGAATTTTTGCAAGGAGCATTAAACCCATAATCACAACCAAACCTTTGGTTGGTGCTAATATCACCAGAGTGGGGTTTAATATCAATAGACCATTCTCATACACTTCTCAAATGTTGCAAGAAAAGAAGAAAGAACAAGATAATAAGATTTTAACAGATGACTTGTTATCCAAAGCAGGATTTGAAGAAGATGAAGGAAAGAAATCAGAACAAGAAAAAGAACAAGATACAGAAGCTGCTGCTGAAGAAGAACAAGAAGTTAGAGGAGAAAAGAGAAGAAGAAGAAAAATTAAAACTTCAAAGGATAAACAAAGAGAAAGAGCAGCTAATTGGTTCTATATTTCCAGTTTATTGGCTTCAGTTGTTGGGTTGGGTTATTTAAGTAGAAATTGGGATTCCGAAGAAGAACAAAAGAATTTAGAAGCTCAATCAATTGATAATGGATATACCGCAGGATTAATTTATCAAAGATTAACTACTAGATTATCGTCATTATTTACTTTTTTCAGTGAACCAGTATTTGAGAACTTATTACCACCACCAGCTCCTGAACCTTACAGAAGACCATTAACTTTAGTATTGACTTTAGATGATTTATTAATCCATTCTGATTGGGATACTAAAAATGGTTGGCGTACAGGAAAACGTCCAGGTTTAGATTATTTCTTGGGTTACTTATCTCAATATTATGAAATTGTTATCTTTGGTTCAAACAGTCAAATGTTCAGTGAAAAGACCGTTGGAAAATTGGATCCATTCCACGCATACATTTCTTATGCTTTATTTAGAGAAGCTTGTCGTTATAAAGATGGTAAGTTAATTAAAGACTTGTCATTATTAAATCGTGATTTAAAGAAGACAGTTTTAGTTGATACTGAACCAGAATGTTGGGCACTTCAACCAGATAATGCTATTCCAATGAAACCATGGGATGGTAAACCTGATGATAAATTAGTTCAATTAATTCCATTTTTAGAATTTTTAGCCACTCAAAATGTCAAAGATGTTAGACCTGTTATAAATTCATTCAATGATAAATATAACATAATTGAAGAATTCAAATTAAGAGAATTGAAATTAAGAGAACAATGGAAGAAAGATAATAAACATTTATTTGAAAATTACAACAAACCTAATGCTGGTAACTTATTAGCCAAATTATTGGGATTACCATCATCTCAAATTAACAAGGAACCTAAAATGCCTTTAGATATAATAAGAGAACATGGTCAATTGCAATATCAACACTTCCAAAAATACTTAAAGGAAAATGCTGCTAAATTCTTAGAAGAAGAACAAAAATTGAGGGATGAATTTGGTAAAGTTACCTTGAATAAATTAATAACCGAAGGTGCTCCAAACCCCGAAGAAATTGCTAAAATTCAAGCAGAAAGAGCCACTCAAGCTGCCGAAGAAGAAAAGAATAAAAAGTAGGTTTTTGGTGTCGTTTTTAATGTACATAGTGAATGTAACAACTCATTTTGAACAGAAAGTCGTGCGCTTTGCAATAATGTAGGAGAAGGCCAAAATGTCATGTTTTTTGTATTTATTTTCAATATCACGCAATATAAATTTAACTGCACAGAGTCAGGACCCTTGAACCACATAGACTTAAGCTTTGATTGTGAGTAGTAATAAAAATCAAGTTCAGACGTGTACTGGACCATTTATTATACTATTGTCATTTTAGAACAATAGAATAAAGGTTTATAAAAACCTAAGACTCATTTACTACATTGGTTCATTTGTTCTTATATTTACCATATCGGGTATAGTAAGGAACCAATAAACTAATGGAGGATAGTTTAAGTTACAAAACAATCTAAGAGCTCTTTATATTACTAATTTCATTATAATAAAATTTATCTCATTGGCTGTTTTCATTTTTATTGGTTACTCAAGAAGGCCGATTTTCCGATATTATTCGCACCCGATTGGATAGATTGATCAAAAAGATAAAAAAATTCTTGGGTAAAGAAGGCTATACTCTGATTTTTTTCACACTACTATTAAAAATTATCAGATTCATCAATTATTTGTGCCAAAATCTTCGCTATTATTGGTTAATTTTTTTTCATTATTTCCGTTCCATTTACTGAAATTTAACTTTTGTGAAGAGGAGAACAATTTTTTTTTTCTTTTTTAATAAAATTCATTTCTTTTATTAGTCATTTATTTCCAATAACACTTTTTTTTTTTTTACTTGATATATTCAATACTTTCTGGCTCAAAGAAGCATAATGTCTGCAACTAAAGGTCCCAGTATTGCTCCCAGACAATCCATAGCTCCCTCACCTCAGGAAGTGTCTTCTCCACCTCCTATAGCTATCAAGCGTAGTACTGGTGGATCTGGTATAATAACATCGAAAGAATGGATATTACCCCCAAGACCCAAACCTGGAAGAAAACCAAGTATTGACACTCCAGCTTCTAAGAGGAAAGCTCAAAACAGGGCAGCTCAGAGAGCTTTCAGAGAGAGAAGAGCTACTAGAGCTCAAGAATTAGAAGAGAAACTTTTAGAAGTCGAAAAAGAAAGAGATATAAAGGAAATGGGATTAATAAATACCATGAACAAATTAAAGGCGGAAAATCAATATCTACTCAAAAACCTTGAACGGTTGAAAAATGAAGTTAATTCACTTAAATCTAATTCTAAAAATCAAACAGGTGGTTCTCCTACGAATTCATACGGGTCTTATAATTCAGCATCCCCTGCTAATTCGAATTATTCTTTCCAACAAATAAGTCCAGCACCTTCTGCTGATTCCCCTCCAGTATTCAATACTAATCAAAAATATAACTCCATAGCAAGTTATTCTAATTCTAATTTAACTCCAAGATCTAGTAATGAAACTCCTAATAAAGTCGATTCCAATAATTTTGATTGTGGTGTTTGTCTAAAAGATGACTGTCTCTGTGAGACAGTCGGATTAAAGGAAAAGGATAACAAATCAATAGATGAAACCATTTCCAATTTTAAACCAATGACAGCCGTTTCATTGAAGAAAAGAAAAGCAAGTGATGATGAAATAGATTTCACTGCCAAATTTGCGAAAAGACCGTTACCTGAGTTTAAAAGACCTTCCAATTCTTCCCGTGGTCACAGTCACCAAGAGAGTCATCTAGGCCATAGTTCGAGACTGTCGATAAATGAAGAGGCAGCAGTGGATGATTGTGGGTTTTGTTCTGATGACACACCATGTGTTTGTAGAGAAGCAGCCAAAGATACAGCACGTTTAAACAAATCTTTAACCAATGATAATGTCTATCAAGATAATAATAATACTCATGAACTTGATGATAAAACTGACTTACCGCCTATCCAGACGAACCCAAAAGATTTCCGTAAAACTTCACTTCCAGTCATGCATCCAGGTCCTTCAGTTGAAATCAGAGATATCACTAATTTGACCCCTGGAGCGGTCCCAACTGTAGTAACTCCAACCACCAAGAAGTTAGAAAATGAAGATAATTCTAAAGAAGGCTCCGATGGCGGTTGTACAGGAAATCCAGGTACTTGTGCCCAATGTCAAATGGATCCCATGTCAACTTTATTCTGTACCACCGTGGCCAGTAAGGCTAAAGGTGATGATAATGATAATGATGAGGATGGTAGCGAAGGAGATGGAGAAGGAGATGGAGATGAAAGCTCTGCATCTAGTCCAGAGTCCAAAGACTCCATTAAAAGTGAAACTAGTGACAGGCTAACCGATTCTAATAGCAGTAATGATTCCATAGATGAAGAAAGCAATACTCCAAATGAAGAAGTAAAGGAAGGCGTAAATGCAGAAAAGATTGCTGCTAAAAGTCAAAGTAATAACTTGCCTTCAGTGGCATTAACTCCATCAGTTTCTGATATGTTTATTCCTTGTGCTGATGCTTATAAGACGCTTTCTAGACACAAGCAGTTTAATCAGGTGGACTTTAGCACCTTAGTAGGTAAACTCACTACCAGAGGTATGCAGGTAGAAGTTCAGTCAGTAGCTAATGTTTTGAGAGAGTTGGATAGAAGAGTGTATAATTAATTTTTTTTTAAAGGTAATAGGTATTTTTATAGGGTAAAATAAAATAGTATAATAGTATTGATAAGGTTACAAAAAATTAGCATTCTAGATTTTAATCATCTCGCGCCAATATTGAGTTTTCATATCGAACGTCATCTTAGAGTATAAATGATGTTGTCACGGCGATTTCACTTGCATGTCAATATAAGGACATTTAAAACTAGTAAACTTAGGTATAATGATTCCAAGGTTACTGCTGATGAGCTTTCAAGTGCATTAAAAAGACGGTTGAGACTTAACCAACAAGACTTGAAACATGCTACGGATGAAGATGAGGTAAATGTTCCAAAACAGCTTCGTAATAAATATGGTCATGATCTTGATAAGACAATGCCAGAAACGGTACGAAACTACATTTCCAAAAAGAAAGCAGAAGTTGTACCTAAAGTGAAATTAATAGTAAACAAAATAACCACTGATGATGACTTAAAACGAGTGTCACCCTTGGATGTATCTCAACTTCCCAAATTGTCTCATGATCTAGATAAAGTATTATTTCAAAAAGGGGTTAAATTTCTATATCTTCCCAAGAAGAAGAAATATAATTTTGCAAAACAACTCACCAAAATTGATCGCCTTGAAGAGTTTGAAGATCAATTATGTAACAACTTTGTTTCCCCTTCGAAAGATTCCAATTTGTTATCCATAGCAAAAAAAGAGAACAAAAAATACTATTCTTCTACGTCATCCATGACATCAACATTATTTCAATTTTATATGCTTTTGAACAATTTTGATCCTAATAATATCAAGAGATTTAAATTTGGTAACTTTACTAAATTGGTTAGTCTGTTGCCTTCTAGTTTTATTGTTAAAAAAGCATCTCCTCCAGAAGAAATATACTCCATATCCAGCGACAAATCAACAGATTTGGATAATTTTTTGAGTAAATTCGGTAATATATTGGAAGCTGTTTTAACTAATGATGAAAAAGATATAGAATTAATTAGAGAGCAGGATCGCCGGAAAAAAGAAATGGAAAAAGCCAAAGATCCAGAACAAGACAACAGTCAAGAATTAGAGTCGATTATTAAAAATCATAATGACTTTGAAGAGTTGGAACGATTCACTAGCCCCAATAGAGTTTACAATATAGCATCATATGATAAATTTATCATGAGATCACAATTAGATTGTTTTAATGAAAATCTTCCAGGTAATGGAACTTTTGACTTGAAAAGTAGAGCTACTAGTGGTATCAGGTATAATTTAGATGATCCAGATATCGATAAAAAATCCCATAATCGACAATTTTTTTATAGAGACGAATTTAATGATTTAATTAGAACCGGTGCATTATTGAAATATGCATTCCAGGCAAGAATAGGGCAAATGGATGGTATATTTGTTGCATTTCATAATATTAACCAGTTTTTGGCTTTTGAATATTTGTCTTTAAATGATATTGATAGATTGTTCTTTAATAATTCTGATATTTCATCTTACTTGGCAAATACTCAGTTTAAATTTTCGTTAAAGATTTGGTCTAAAGTATTGGACACGATCTTAGAAGATATTGATGATAAATTTGATTCATTCCGAGTAGTTCTTAAATCATCTCAAAAGCCGGATTTACCTTTCAATAGTATGAAGGTAAATGTAGTTCCATTATATCGAGAACAAGTTGATAAACTTCAGAATTTCCCTGATTTATTGGAATCCGACACTAATGATCTAGAAAATAAGTATGAAATACTCAGTGATTATGAAAAACGTTTAAATGAATTTAACGAGAAGCTTACTGAAAATGGGGTCTTGTCGTACAAGATTGAAACCTCGGATTTAGTAAATAAGCAAAAGTTACACCCACATGCTTTACCTAGGTCTGAAAATGATAACTGGATCATGGATTATAGAATCAGCAGGGAAGAACCAAATGTGGAAGAGTATTTAAGCCAATTGGCTAAAACTTCTGGTACTATTACAAGGACGGTAAGAAAGAACAAAGGAAAAACCAAATCAACACCAACAAACAGAGATAAACATAATGTTAATAAAGTCGATACAAACAACCTGGAATCAAAATTAAAGACTAAAAGTAATGAGAGGCATCAAAGAAGAAATGATAATGAGGTCAAACTGAAGTCTGACAAATTTGGATCATGGTCATCTGAAAGACAAATCAAAAAGGAAAGGAAAAATTCTGAAGATCATAAGAAATCAAGTAATACAAGAGATTATACCCGTTGGCTTCTCACTTCTAAGCGTGGAGAGAAAAACATTGCACAAAAGAACATGTAAATATTAAATATGTATAGTATTATATAGACCATCGCTATAACCATATAAAATCTTTTTAGACGTAATGATAAAGAAAAAATATATTACAGACTGATTATAATTTACAGTATATTTTTAGATCACGAAAAGTTCAAACCAGGAATATTTTCACTAACATTAATACCAGGAACATTGACTGATCTATTATTGGAAGACATTGTTTCTCTTGAAGGAGGAGCTACAACCGCATTTATATTATTATTAGCCTGGTAATACCAAGCACCATTCTTTTCATTTGTGTAAAGAGCATCTTGGAAAGCCATAGGGTCATTTGGTCTTGATCTTGACCAAAATCTTGCTGACCTATCAGCACCAGCAGTACATAATAAATGTCCTAATGGATGATACTCTACTGCATGGATAGCCTTTTCATGAGCATAAGGAATTTTATGGATAGGTTCAATGGAATTTATGTTTTCCTTTTCATCATTAGGTATATAAGAGTCAAGTAAGTAATGGTTAATTGATCCATCATAAGCACCAACTGTAAACATTGAAGGATGCAAAGGATGCCATTCAACACAGGATAAGTCACTATCATGGTTTCTCATTATAAGTAAGTCTTTCATATTTCTTAAATCAAAAATCCTACACGACCTGTCTCTAGACACCGAGGCTAATAATCTTTGCATACCATTTGGTTGAAATCTAGTTTTAGTAACAGTGTGTTTGAATCCATGTAATGTAGAAACACAAGATCCAGATCTTGGATCCCATAATTTAATCAAATTATCTTTCGAACCACTGACAACTAGACCTAAACTTGGATGCCAATCACTCGATTTAACATCCCAATGGTGGCCTACTAACAGAGCTTCTTCTTTACCATTATTAAAATTCCAAATCTTTAAAGTGGAATCATCAGAACCAGTCAAGAATTTAGAATCATTGGGAGAAAATGAAATATCTTGAATACCATCAGAATGACAATTCATTATATTAACATTGTTGAAATTAGTTTGCCAATACTTAATGGTACCTTCTTGATCACCACTTAATAACCATTCATCATTATGACTATACTTTAAAGAAAATATAGGACTATCGTGAGCTTGTGTAATAGTTTCAAAGTTAAACGTCATACCATTCCATAAAGTAAATTCACCACTATGACTTGCTACTAATAACCGTCTTCCTTCTGGTGTCCACTTAACTGTATTAATGGTATGCCTTTCCTTATTGGACGATAAATGAACGAATTTAGTTTGTCCATCTAAAACGGCTAGATTATTTTTGTTTTTATTCATCTTTGAATATGCTGGAGAAGGTAATAAATCCATTAAATAAGAAGATTCTGGCCTTATACTTCCTATAGGTTGTTGATCAAACCCAATAGACCTCAATAAATGCCATCTCCCCATGTTATTACCATGGTCAACAATTCTTCTATGTGCTGCTTTTTTACTTTGTGATGCCAACTGTTGTTCTATATTCTGCTGATAGGCTAACATCCTATCATGGTCGGATCTATACATAGTGAAAAAAGGTATGAGAGAAGTAGTTTTGAGATTTCCGCACAATTTTTAATAGAGCTCTTAGAATAAGAGAATGAGAGAAGAAGGCCACAGTGAATACGATAAGATATATGTAGACTTGAGAGTATTTCAGCTAAAATTTTTGAAGTTCGACCATAATCACAAAATAAGGTCTTTTTAGGTCGATCAAATCTATGGTGAAATAATCCTTCAATGGTGCATAAAACTCACAATTTGCAACTTAAAAACATAAAAGTAGACTCAATAGAACCTTCTCAATTGACCTTGTTAGCTTTGTACTTTGTACTTTGTACTTTGTATTTTTCTTATTGTCTGTTTCCACTTGTTGTTTCTTTTATGATCTCTAGTTACTAATTATACTGATTTAATTTGCTGTTTGTCACTGGACTGTGGCACCCACGCATCCCAGATGGTCGTGCAGTGAACTATATTCGATATTATTAACTCAGATAGTTGCCAAAGAAGACATATTTTAATCGTTTCAACTTTTCTACCCTTTAATATTAATAACATGGTTGCTTTCTTCTACCACGATGACAAAGACACTCCTGAAAACTTCACGGATGAACATAACTCAGGTGAAGTAGTAAGTCAAGATGCTTTGAATGAGCTAGGTGTTTTGTATTATCAAATCAACAGTATTGATGAGTTAAATGACATTGCAAAGAAGAGAGACTACAAGAATAGAGATGAGGTTGCCTTGAACTTAGACTCTTTTGGGGGAGATGTAGATGCTTTTAATGGAAAAATGGCTCAATTTTATAAAGAACATTACCATGAAGATGAAGAAATCAGATATATTGTTGATGGCGAAGGCTACTTCGATGTAAGAGACAAGAACGACAGATGGGTCAGAGCTAAATTAGCACCTAAAGATTTATTAATTTTACCTGCTGGAATTTATCATCGGTTTACATTATCTAGTAACATGAAACAAGTCAAGGCCATGCGGTTGTTTAAAGAAGAGCCTAAATGGGAAGCTATAAATAGGGATACTAACAGAATCACTGATGCTAGAACTGATTACGTGAATGCTATTTCTGTATAGGTTTTATGTTTAAAAGAATTATTATTTATTATTGTTATGTATCTTATGGCCTCTGCTTATATAATCTACAAAATATCAAAAGGATATGATTGTTAATATATTTATACTACTATACCTATGTAATACTTATTGCCTGACTATCTTTACATTATGCTTTTTGATCCAGCTATCCATATTCTTTCTGGCTTGATTTAATTGCTTATCGATTCTCTCTCTTTCATCATTCAATTGTCTCATATCATTATCTAATAGTTTGATGACATTGTCGACATCTTTTTCAACCAAAACTCCACCAATCATTTTAAAGCACTTTCTATTTTGTCTCTTTTCTGGCTCTATACTAGTTAATGTTCTATCGACTATAACATGTTCTTGCAATTGTGAAGAAACTGTACTTAATTGTGTTTGTAAATCCGTCATATCCGATTGGTATTTATTATATTGTTGCTGTAGGACTTGTGCCTTTTGCTCTTCTTCTTTCGATGGCTGACTCATATTCTTTGTACTTTGTTATGTATACAGGATAATGTGATAGAAGAAGATTGATTTATGTTCAATAGATCTTTTTTTTTGTCAGGCTGGAAATTTTTTTTTCAAGCTACTGCGAAATAATCAGAGATCATTTTTGCAGTATAAATTGGCAGCCATTTTCGGGAAAAGTGAAATGCTATATATTATCAATTGATTTTTGTAATTGGATAGGAAATTTATCGATTAATATTTATAGATGAAGTGGATTTTATTTTTGTTGTTATTATCGTGGGTTATAGCTGCTCCACTTTCATCTACAAAGACAAACCTTACAATCTTAGACTACGGTTTATCAGAGACAAAGGTTTATGCATTTGCTGACTATAAAGTGATTGAGGTTGAAAACTTACAAGAAATAGAATCTCAGTATACCGAATATCTTGTTAATTATAGAACAGATATAATTTTTCATATCAAAGATCAAAATTCTATTTTATTTATTGACAACAAGAAGCGTATTAAAAATGATGGTGGAGCCAAATTAGGAGATGCAATAGAAGCTGATACTGAAGACAAAAATTTCAAGGCTAAAGATATTTCATGGTGGTCATCCCCAAAAAAAACTATTCCTACTATCATGATGAAATTAGATAAGACAGAAGGCAAGACGAAAAAAGGTTATATCCCAGTCTCGGTGTGTTTAGATCTGACAGAAGCACCAGGAGGGTCGATAAGTGTTAGTCATGGAATAACAATTACCAATTCCATTGACAAGGAAAACGACTGGACCGTTTCATTGCTTTTAACCTTAACATTGAAGAAGTCAATATCGGACAGTGTGGAGAAATCATATTCCCACACGGTTACTGGAACAATTCCTGAACTGACTAAAGGGCAGTTATTCATCAAAAATCCTCCCATTTTCTCTGCTACTTTCAAAACCATCTTTTATGATTTTAAGGAAAAATTCAAGAAATCAGATGAAGATGAAGACTACATCACTTTATTAGACCCTACTGTTCCCTTTGAATATCATCTTTTAACCAGCGACAGTTATGACTTAAAATGTGACGCTTGAAAGTTTACTTATTTATTTAGTTTTTATGTATGTATGTATGTATATATAACATGACTTCGAATCTTAGATATCCTTTTTACCTTTGTCAGTGTTACCGATATATACGAATTGAACGACAAACAACAACCATCCAATAATAACTAAAGTGGCACTAGCAACATAAAACCAAGAATTAGTTATATTCCAAGATCTCTTGTATTCATCATTGGCTAGATGTCTAACAGCCACCACACGTTTATCATTCAAGTAATTTAACCCACTTCTTTTATAATCTAAGTCGAATGTAAACATACCATGTTGATCAGGAATAGTAAAATTAGTGTAATAAATGAAAGTATCTTCTTCACCATCTTCAGTAGATGAAGTAGGACCCAAAGGTTCTAAATTAATTCTATAATAAGGATCTAACATCTTAAAAGCCAATTGAATTTGAGCATCGTCATCTTGAACAACATATGGTTTCCACTCATTATTGATCAATTCACTTACCCCAATAGTATAAATGACTTGATCTTTAATTCTGTACAAAGTATCATTAATTTTTTCCGGTTCATCGTTCTTATAGTGCTGAACAAATTGTAATTTGATTTTATTCTTCAATTGAAAAGCCCAAGATAATAATTCATCTGATAACAAAGATACATCACCCAACCAGAGTAATCTGTTATTGTTTAAAGATTGTAAACCAACAATTATGTGATTTTGTTGACCTATTGACCAAGTGTTTTCTTCATTCATGGAATTGACAATATCGTTAGTAGATAAACTTGTTTTACTGGATCTTAAAACAGGGATCAAGTTTTCATTGTTTGAAATTATAGCCGATTGACCGGAATATTCAGTTTTAATTTCTGATAAAATTCTTGAACAACCAATATTGTCATTAGTCAAATGAACTTTATCATCATTATTGAAATGATCTAAAAGATTGTATCCCTTTGGTGATGGATAAATCCCAACTTCATTTAAAAATTCTCTTATATCATCAGGATAATTTTTGGCTGAATCACCAATAAACACTAAATTACCTGACTTATTTATAAAGTTCATTAAATTATGTTTATTCAATTGTTCCTTATTAGCAATCTTTTTCGATTCAGTTGGGAATAAAATTATATTTGAAAAAACAGATTCTTGACCTAAATAAAGAACCAAATCTTCTTCAGTATAACCTCTTAAAATAGTTGTATGATTTGCTTCATTCAAATAGTTAACTACCAGTTTTAATTCTTGAGTAGGCTTATTTAAGTCAATTGACTCAGAATCATAAATGATTAATGATGACTCTAATCCTAAAGCCACCCACACAAATGATAAGATTGTCAATATTTTAAATATCATATTGGCTTTCCCGTGTATGGTTGAAGATTGATAATTTTGGCTACGTGTTGAAGTGAGGTTGAAAAGTATGCGGTGCGTTTATGACAATTTCCGTCAAGGGACACTACTCAGAATTTGATGATAAAAGAGTAAAAAAAAAAAGAAAAGCTTTTCATTAGTGCCTAAACTATTATATAAACTATGATTAAACTTAAAGTAGAATTTTTAGGAGGTTTAGATATCATTAGTAATAAGGTTAGAGAACACAAATTGACTCTTCCTATGGAAGAAGGAGAAGCTACAATGAAGAATGCTATAGACCAAATTTGCAAGGATATAATTGCTGACCCTAAAGATATATCAGTATTCATTGAAAATGATACCGTAAGACCCGGAATATTGGTGTTAATTAATGATACAGATTGGGAATTAGAAGGATGTGAAGAATACGTTGTAGAGAATGGTGATCTCTTAACATTCACTAGTACTTTGCATGGGGGTTAAGAATATACTAAATTGGTAAGATTTTACACCCCAAAACACCTCTTCCAGGCCAATTATTAGTAGGAGTCAAATTGATCTTTTCTATATTTTGCTGTCTTAATATATCAATAGATATATTTTTATCGATATTAGACTGAACTCTACTAATCACCTTGGTCAATTTATCATGGTTCCCGGCATGGATTGTATTATCAAATACTACAATTTTGTCACCAAGTTTTATACCTGCCAGTTCTGCTGGACTTCCACTAATAACTTCTTCAACAATAGCAAAAGGAATAGTTGATTCCACCTTCTCCTCCGAGTCTTGCATAGTAGTGGGTAGATTTTGTTGTGGAGATTGAAATTGTTCAATCAATTTACTCTCAAGTAATGATAATAAATATCGATGATCATTTCTAAGTCTTATAATTTTAACTCGAATTAATCTGATGCTTACAACATCTACATCACCTCTTGGAAACCCGTCTGAAGTAAGTAATGGCATTTCCATATCGAATCCATATTTATTTTGCAATAGATCAAACAATATGTGTAATTGATTTTCGACATCATCTTTTATAATGGATAATTGATTATAATTTAGTTCAGGGTGAATTTTGTACGTCTGAAATTGACTAGCATTTATGTTCAATGATTTCATCAATCCTTCGAATGAATCTTTTTCAATAGTCATTGTATATAGTCTTTATGGGAAGAAAATCAAGAGAAGAGATAAATTTGCCTTCTTTATAATCAAGTGTGCGACCAAGGGGAAACTTTATAATGTCTAGTCAATGTTACTATATAATTCAAAATATGGGAAAAAAGCTACAAAATAAACATAAAACAAAATAACAAAAAATAGTTTAAGGAACTTTTTTAATTAAGCTCTGCCACCATCGTTAGTACTTAATGCAAATGAATAGTTAGAAATGACCTCAACATCATCTTTATCGTTACCTTCACTGATCTCTTGCCATGATGCTATAGTCAATACCAAGAACCCAATGATCACAAGAACATCACCAATTAATTGTTGGGTACTCAATTTATTATCAAATAAAATCCATTCAACAATACCTATCAAAAATATCGTTAATAATGAACTTACTGATGATAATACGGGATTAGTCAAGGAGATCAAAGATAAAAAGGAAGCACTGAATGATAAGTTAAAAACCATTGATCCTATTATATAAAGCCAAATAGTTTTATTATCATCATAACTGAATATTTTGAACTTATGAATTCCTAAAAGTTGAGACAAGATTATTCCAGTTAATAAAATCACACAAGTGAAAAGTCCAAGGAGTCCCATAACAAAATTAGCAAAAGCCAATTGTCTTTTTGGAGTAATCAATTTAGCCAAATGAGGTGGAATACAACAATACTTCTTGTAAAACACTTCATATAAACCATAAATGACTGCACCAACAGAAATAAATAAGTTACCCCAAAACCTGTAAGGATAATTAGCGTTGTCATCATTGTTGTCACTTGAATAGGCTACGATAAAAACCCCCACAACAGCAATTATAACCGAATTAGCTTTAAGCCAGGAAAACTTTTCCAGTAATAAAGGAATAGCAAATATATAAGCAGTAAACGCAGAACAATTGTATATAGCAGTGACATCAGAAGCATATGTCATTGACATTGAACCATACCATGTAAATCCAGCCACTGTTAACAATAACGTAATAATAAATGTCTTTTTTAAAATGTATTTCACCGAAGGAGTACTGACAAACGATTGGATACAAGCAGTGAGTGAAGGAGTGTTAGAAACTTTTGGATTCTGATTTATTAAATCATTGATCCCGTCAACTCTTTCATCACCATTAATATTATATTCATAAATCAAAATTGATGTATGGTAGACATTATGAAATTGTTTAACTATTGATTTCCGGAAATATTCAATGTAATTGATTTTATGATTGCTAGTACTAGATTCTAATAACTGGCTGGTGGAATCTAAAGGTTGATAATCGGACTTCTTTCTTAATTTGGTTAACAACTTGTAACTTGAAATAATCATCAACTGTGTGGGCCATAATATCCACCATGAACCATGAGTAACTAACAACAATATAATTGGTTCATCAAACCCTAATAGATAAGCTTGTGATGTAAACTCTGTTTGCAATACAAATGCTATTAACGATATAACAAACAAGACAGCAATGAATACAACTTTTGTCTTGGAATTATTATTCTGTTGACCACTATCGTTGATAGTAACAGCCATAATAGAGGGTTT
This sequence comes from Yamadazyma triangularis, assembly GCA_030573955.1. Taxonomy (NCBI): domain Eukaryota; kingdom Fungi; phylum Ascomycota; class Pichiomycetes; order Serinales; family Debaryomycetaceae; genus Yamadazyma; species Yamadazyma triangularis. Next base: position 24,905 of record JAJMEC010000086.1, on the reverse strand, counting down.
GTTTAGTATAAGGGTATTTCTCGCTTTTTTATTTTGTTCCAGGAGTTTGAGTTTTACCGGACACACTAAAGATATGAGCACTGAGAAAAGTAGAGTGTGGATTATACTGAAATACTTGAAGATATGATCATAAACATTAGCTTTTCTATATAAATATGTAATGTTTTATATGCTTGTATTGACTAGTCACTGTCACTTTGGAAGTCGTCATCTTTTTCTTCATCATCATCATCTTCTTCTTCTTCTTCTTGATGGGAATTCTCCTGTTTCTCTATTGGACTTATATCATCAGTTTCTTCTTCAAGTGATGTGACGAAATATTGTCTTTTTCCTAAAACGCCCTTGTCTATTAAGTCAAGTCGACTTTCCATTCGAGGAAGCAAAATATCGACAACTCTATCATTATGTAAAAGTTCATCCACAAACACGTCCATAAAGGTGAAATCATAATTGACTGCAATTCCATTATGGAACTTAGGACTAGACAATTGAACCTTTAGCCTTGAAAAATTCGAAAAATAGGGGTCGGTAATGGAATATACTTCATGAGACTTATATGTCATTCTAATATACAATAATATTAATGCAGTCAAATATTTGAAATTGGTTTGGTTTAAATATATTTGTATGATAATTGATGATGGACTTATCTCTAGTAATCGTAAGAGACAACAAAGAAAAGGTCCTGGTCTATTGTTTGCATCTAATCCACTGATATACTTAACATGGTTTACTATCACAGGAAGAATTGTTTGTTCATTTGTCAAATATAGGTATTGCTTGTAGAATATAGTATCTTTAATTCTATTTCTAACGATAGTTTCTATTAGATGAGATTTATTGAAAATGTTTCTCTTGTCATTATACGATGCCTGCATAATTAAACCCCCATGAAATAGACACTATTAAAGATGAAGCTTGATTTATAAATTAACGTGTATTAACTCGTTCTAAATAAAAAGTCTCAGTAGTATAATAAAATAGATAGTTGAATCGCGACACATATATCAATGGGTTAATAATGGAACCACTACTCATCGTCATCATTGACATCAATCTTATTCAAGTCAGTCAAAAGGTCACCTAATTTCTTACTAGATAAGTCAAACCATTCTTTTTGAGCCTCTAAGAATACCTTCAACAAATTCATTGATTTTGAAGGCTTTAACAACTTTTTCATTTCAATTACTGCAACTTCAGTTGCACTAACTAATTCATCTTCCTTTTTAATCAATTCATCATTTTCTTCTTCTTGTTGATTTTCAGAGGAAATCTTTGATCTGATTATATCGAAATCAGATCTTATGGAATAAACATTCTTTCTTAATTCATTGACTTTAATGAATTCTTCGTTTAAAACATGAACAAGTTGTAAGTTTAAATCATTCATTATTTTCTTATCCATATCTAATCTTGAAGCAGCAATTTCTAAGTAATTAGAACTAATCTTAAGTAAAGCAAATTCTAAAGGTGATTGATCTTCTCCTTTCTTTAATTCAGTGCTATGTTTCTCACAAATCTTCGACAATTGTCCATATAAAGTCTTTGGAATATTAACTACTTGAATACTGGCTTCATCTTCAGGTTGAGAAGATTGATCGTTCTGGGTCTCCTTTTCTTTCCCTAATAAAATATTTTCTAACTCTTGTGGACTAGAAACATTTTTAAGTTGATTGAACTTACCACTCAAAACATTGTCTTTCAATTTAACCAATGAATTGTTACCAGGAGGATAATCATAACTTACTTTACCATAAGTATCATTAGTAAATTGAATTAAATCAGTATAAAGGTTTAATAATAAGTCACAGTTGGCTTCCAATTCCAAATAATCTTTTGGTAATTCACTAACTTCAATATTGTCATCTTGATTAGCAAATTGTTGAATCTGTTGTAACTGATTGGAGAGTAATTCACTAGTTTTATTGGTGAATGGTTGAATGGATTTACTCAATTCTTGATACGTTTTCCCAGTAGTTTCAGTGAGATGTTGGAAATCATAGTTACTGATTGTATCCTGAATTGACTGTAAATTGAATGATGGGAACTTAAATGACATTGTTATAGAGACTTAATTGGGTGTAGTTTCTAGTGATCTTTTTTGGTCTCGCTCCTTGTTGTTACATTAAGAGTGGTCACGTGACTTACAAGATAAAATACTGGTCCAAAAGACCCCAAAAAACTGGGGGTATATAGCCAAGTATGATTTTAATTAAACTTTATATTGATTTTATGTTTGCTATATTTACTCTAATTGTTGAACACCTTCCTTATTGACAGATTTAATAAAACAACCTTTGAAATCAATTGGCATTCTAGTTTCCAATTCTTTAATACATAACTTCAATAAATCCAAACCTTCATCCAAAGACATATCTTTCCTATAATGTCTATCAAGTAATGACATACAGTAAAATGCAGCATATCCATGAGCAGCATAAGGTAATGACACTTGAGTACCCAAATAGTCAATATAATTCAATGTAGCTTCATTGGTTTTTTCATCATATCCTCCAATTAAAACATTGACCTGGTAGGGCTTACGAGATCTAATAGAAGTAGCCAATTGATTTCTTACAAAGGAAGCAGTTGCCTTGGGTGATAACTCAATATCATTTTCTCTCATAGAGTACAATTGAATATTAGCTTGGATATATTCAGCAAATTGAACTGTATCCCCGGATTCACCAGTAAATGCTATTAAATTGTGTTTATTTAATTCTCTTGTTTTATCATCATCATGTTTCAATACTGAAATACTTCTAGTAGCACTTTTGGATGTAGCAAGAAGTGTACAATCTTTTAATCTGATTCCCAAAATAATATCCATGTTTGGCAGTAATGTATATATATAGTTTTACCCTTGTAAAGACTTGTTTGAAATAACCGTTATAAGCGTAAAAATAGTTATTCCTTATTGTTTTTCCTTTACAATTATACTATCAATACAAAATTGGCTTTGATTCTTCAACTTTGAATTTGCCATCCGCGACAGTTTTCTATTTTATTATAGGCACTAAAAATATACTTATCACTAAAGAGAAGAAAAAAATGTCCTTACTCTGTTACGCAAATACATAGTCTTTTCTCTATATATACTTAGTTCTTTAAACCCAATTGCTCTAACTTAGCTTCCACTTTCTTATCTACAATTTTTTCAATTAATTGACCCAAAGTACTGGATTCACTGGATGACAAACTAGCTTCTATTTGCTTTTCTATCAACTTCCCTGTCAAATCCACTTCTATATTAACCATATCATTTACCTGTTTAAAGGGCATTATCACTTTATTTTGTGTATAAGCAACCATCATTATTGAAAATTTATGAGTGCTATAATCTACCTCAGTTATGGTCAATGAAGTACCATCGATAGCTATAAACCCCTTTTCTACAATGTAGTTTATGAATTGTTTATCTCGTAATTGAAAAGTGAATATTATAGCATTCCCATCCTGTTTCTTCTCGATAACTGTGGCTACGGTATCAACATGACCTTGAACAACATGGCCTCCCATTCTCACATCACTAGTAACGGCTCTTTCCAAATTGAGCTTAGATCCTGGTTGTAGTTCTCCTAAATTACTTCTACGTAATGTTTCTGGTGCCACTCCTACTTTAAAATTAGTTCTTTCTTTATTAAAATCAGTAATTGTAAGACAAACCCCATTACAGGACATTGAATCACCTAATTGAGCATCATGTAATACACTGCTACACCCAATAACTATGGAAACTCCATTACCTCCACCATCGGATGAATCCATGATGTTGTACTCCATTACAGTACCAATAGTCTCTATTAATCCGGTAAACATGCTTTAACCTAACACTCTAATATTTGATCTTGTATTACTATTACTCAGTGACCGGGTAATTCTATGGTGCGAAAAAATCAATCAGGATCGAAAATTTTGTCTTCAGTTTTCCACAATAATCCCTTTTAGAATATAATGCCATTCAGATTTCCAGTGAAATTTGAAATACCCAAACATTCCTACGTGAATGCTAGAGTTATTAAGGACCAATTTAAAAGACTCCAATTTGAAGAACACGAAGTAACGAGAAATGCGTTAAAATATATTGCAAGAAACACTGAATTACCTTCAAAAGCCAGATTAGAGGCTCAGTTACAGTTAACTGCTATGCCAAAATATACTTCCTATAATCAAGTCAGAAATAGATGTGTTGCCTCTGGTAACTCCAAATGGGTCATTAATGACTTTAAACTTAATAGAGTATGTATCCTTTATTTGTCCTCAGGGTTCGAGAGTTTTTTTTTTTTTTTTTGTTCATTTTTTACTAACACAATTTTTTAGACTGCTTTTAGAGAAAGAGCAAGGGCTGGTCAAATTCCCGGTGTAACCAAGGCTTCTTGGTAATTGTAAATAGTTGTATAATAAAAGTCTATCTTTTGTATCATTTACGTTCATCTCTTATTCCTATATTTTATCATAGTGCGAAGAGTAGGCTATTTTTTTTTTAAAAAAAAAAAATTCATAAATGCTTTCATTATCATCTAAAGGGTTAAGACCTGGCTTAAGACTGGGCTTAACTTCAATAAACCCAAGTACTCCTTTACTTCTTAGATCCATATCACTTAAACCAGATTTTTCTAAATATAAATTAAAAGAACAGCCGCCAGGGTTTGTAGTGGGAACTGTAAATGAAGCTTACACTCCACCAGAAGCAAATTTCTATGAAGGAGGACATCATTGGAGTTATGAAAGAGTAGTAGCAGGTGCTTTGGTTCCTTTGACAATCGCCCCTTTTATTTTGGGGACAGAAATTCCTATTATTGATACTATCTTTTCTGTGACTGTGTTGATTCATAGTCATATGGGATTAAAGTCCTGTATAATCGATTATATTCCTACAAGAGTGTATGGAGTTTGGCATAAATTGGCTTCTAAGCTATTAACCTTAGGTAGTTGTGTTGGTTTATATGGTATTTATGTGATGGAAACTACACTGGGTGGGCTCTTTGAGTTATTAAAAGCACTTTGGTCGGCCTAAACATGTATATATATATTTAATAATTTACTCTTTATTAGCATTGCCGGAACTAATATCCATTTTCTCGTCACTTTCGTTTCTACTGTCGTTAGCATCATTGATTTCTTCTAAAGTTGAATTAGATATTTCCATGTTATCTTCTTTATCTTCTTCCCTGTCATGGATTTCTTCTTCTTGTTGGCCATCCCCATCATCAATAGTGGCCATTTTATGTCGTTTACTACTCGGAGAGTCTTGGTCATCTTGATCTTTTTCGGCTTCTTCTTCTTCTTCTTCTTCTTCTTCTTCTTCTTCTTCTTCTCTTGGTCTCGTGTTAGTGCCATTATTATCATTATCATTATCTTCTTTAGATCCATTAAACCACGGTATTTTCACATATGAAACATCTTGGATTTTTTCATTTCCATTAGTCATTTGGCCGGAGAATGTTGGCTCGGGGAAGTTCTTAACTGTAGAACTAACTAAAACAGTTCTTACCAATGCATTAAGATATTTCAAAACGTGAGTGGATTTATCCAATTTATAACCTTCCTTATTAGGATCATGTATAAGCTCAGCTAACCTCAAAACTGTAAAAGGAGGATCTCGCCCAAATTTATTGTCTAGATTCTTAAGTATCTCCTCGTGTTGAACTTCAATATATGGTTTTTGTTCATCAGAATCGTTGAATCTAGATATTATCACTAGTAACCTAGCCTTAATATGTGGTAGCAAAAACTTTTTCCAACTTTCATGTTCAGGTTTATAATGTTTAGTATCAATTATTTGTCTTAAAGAGTTCTCGAATTCCTTATCCAATGGTTCAATTTCTACTTCCATAGTCTGTTTACAGTAAATAGACCGTGTAATCGGTTATCAGATTTACGTATTGAACATTACGCTTATGCGCGTAGTTTTCAGTCTTAAGCGCTTATACTCACAAAAATTTTTCATCGCATCAGTTTAAACTCTATATATCTTAGATATCATGTCACTTTTAAGGGCTAGTTATAAATTAGTGACTCCTTCTTTAGGAAGAACTCTTAGGAGTAATGCATACCCAGCTAAAATGTTAGTAAGATTTAATTCTACTGTTAAAGATAGTGTAAAATCACCAAATTTAACATCACAAGTGTTCCCTATCGATAAAGAAAATATAACTGAACAAGATGTTGATGAATGGTTAAAATCTTTAGAAAGATTGAAGCAAGGAAACTCTCCTGATAATGAATCAGAAATGTACATATCGCAATTAACAGAACCAAAACAACAATTACAAGAAAAGTTTGTTCCAAGTCAAGAACAATTAGATGAAATATCAGCATTCAAAGATACTCAGATTCCATTGAAAGCTAATCCAATAGTTGAAAATCTAGTCCATTTAATTATGAGAGACGGTAAAAAATCTAAAGCTCAAAAAATAGTTTCAAGAGCATTATATATTGTTTATTTAAAGTTAAGACAAGATCCCATAGTAATATTGAAAGAAACTTTGGATAAATTGGGTCCTTTATTAGCCACAAAAGTTGAGAAGACTGGAACCGCTAAAAACAAAGTTGTTCCTTATCCTTTAAATGAAAAGCAAAGAAATAGATATGCTATTCTTTGGATCCTTGATGGGGCATCGAAGAAGAAATCTTCTGATTTTTCAGTTAGATTAGCTGAAGAATTGATATCTGCTTATGAAGGAAAATCATCAGGTTATGATAAAAAGGCACAAATGCATAAATCTGCTATTGCTCAAAGAGCTTATATTAAGTTATAGAATCTTTTTTCCCTTGTAAATATATTATATCATCATCGCGTACTTTGTGGTGTATAACCTCATTGTTTTTTTTGCAACCACAAATAAGTTATTTTTTTTTTTTTTTTGCTATTAATATCATTCTTAATTAAACTAACATTTGAATCATTAGAACTTGTAGCCTTAGCACTCCAATGTTGTCTGAGACAATGGAGCAGTTTCAATATGCCATTCATAATCTCAGGTATCGATTAGATTACTATAGGACAGATTATACAAGAAAATATTACAGTAATAGTAAGAATCCAAAAGTAATACATTCTAAGTTAAATTGTAAGAACCTTTTATCATTAAGAACATGTCCTCGTGATAAATATTTGATCAACCCGGGAGAGTTTCTATCTACAGATCCCAAAAGAGGAGAGAATGAAGAACTAACTGATAACAATTCCCATAATGATATTATAGATACCTGTTCTAATTTAATATGTTTCAATACCGATCCATTTCATTCTGATTTTCATGATAGCAACGATGATAGTACCAATAATATGGGTTTGAAAACGAACTCAGATGAGGCATTAAGACCTCTGATGGGCAGAAAAATAATGAAGGGGTTGAGTTTCTCCAGGAAAAGATTATCTGAAATTCCATTAATCCCTTCACCAATATTAGAGATAAATTCTGCCGCTATAGAGAAATTGGAAGAAGAGCAAGAACAAGAACAAGAACAAGAAGAAAACAAAGACCAACAAGATGAACATAATGAAGCCATAGAAATGGTTCAACTTAAAACTTCTGGAACTCCAAAAGTAGTCAGTGACCACCAAGTTATGGAATATACTCCATCCAAAGTCAAAGATCTGGTAGTTAATAAAAGCCAACCTAGATTCATCTTTAATATGACAAATTTTGGAAGAAGACATTCCATTACAGAAGGTGATGATCATATTCCTTACAATTCAAGTTATTGTCTTGATCACAAAAACAATTCAGACTCTAATTTATCTCCTTGGAAAACTGTTTATAATAACATTTCTTTATCAGCAGCTAGAGTGGTATCAGTGGGAGAAGCCCCCAAATCAAAATCAGATTTTACCAATTTGACATCAGATTTCGTTGATGTAAAACCATCAAAAGATGTTTTTAATGCCACTTTAGAGTTTGGAAAAAGAAAATACTTCCCACCTGATGATAAGGAAAATGATACATCTTCCGATTTGTTGTCAATGTATGATTACACTCTTCCATCACACTGCTAAAGCTCTATCAATAAACAAAATATATATTAACTTGCAACTAAATCTCCTACAGTATTCGCACCCATTTGAAGATCACTTGTTTCAGTTCCTGTATATACCTTCATTAAAATTGAAGAGAATCTCATTGGCTGAAACCATTAAAAGTGAGAATTTGAACGTAAGTTTTTTTAGAAAAAAAATCTTTCAAAACTTTTCGGATAAAGAACAAATATTGTAAAGTTTTTTTGAAAACAAAACAAGGAAAATGATTCGTGGTATCAGTATAAAGAATGGTATAAAATCAGCTGCAGCCAAACGGTTTGTTTCTACAGCTAATGGTCAAACCAAGTACGCTACTCTTTCCAATGGAGTTACTGTAGCTACTGAAGCAAACCCTCATGCTAAAAGTTCTACCATTGGTGTTTGGTTTGCTGCTGGTTCTAGATCTGAACATCCTTATAGTAATGGTATTTCAGCTTTAACCGCTAATGTTTTAGGTTCAGGTTTAAAAGATGGTATTTTATTATCAAGTGAAAATACTAGAGAAACCAATGGTATTTTTGCCCAAACCACTAATGATAATATTGCTGAAGCCGGTAAATTAATCAGTACTATTGCATCCAATGCAAGTGATCTTGTTGAATCAAGTGATTTCGAAGCTTCTAAAAAACAATTAATCAAACAAGCCCAACAATTAGAATCTATTCCTTCTAAAATGATTGATTCTCATTTAAACGCTACCGCTTATCAAGGTTACTCTTTAGGTTTACCAGTTTTAGGTACTGCTGAATCTATTAAAGACTTACAAGTTCAAGACTCTCAACGTTTATTGGAAAGACATATGGTTGGTTCCAATATCGTTATTGCTGCTTCTGGTAACTTTAACCATGATGAATTAGTCAATGCCATTGAATCTTCAGTTAAAATTCCAGCTGGACACAAACCAGCTGTTAAACCAGCTTCCTTCTTAGGTTCTGAAGTTAGAATGAGAGATGATACTTTACCAAAAGCTTACATTACCCTTGCTGCTGAAGGTGAAGGTGTTTCTTCTCCTGCTTACTATGTTGCCAAAGTAGCTTCTGCTATCTTTGGTAACTTTGACCACAACTCCCCTATCATCAACTATACTAGTCCTAAATTAGCCTCAATTGTTCAAGAATACCACATTGTTGACAAATACACCCATTTTTCAAATTCTTATTCTGATACTGGTTTATGGGGTTTCAACGCTGAGATTTCTAATGTCACTTTAATAGATGATTTCCTTCACTTCACCTTAAAAGAATGGAACAGATTATCTATCTCAATCTCTGATGCAGAAGTTGCTCGTGCTAAACAACAAATTAAAACTCAATTATTGATTAACTTAGGTTCTTCTAATGCTATCACCTCCGATATTGCTAACTCCGTTTTATTAACTGGTTACAGAAATTCAATTAAAGAAGCTTTAGAAAAAGTTGACCAAATCAAAACTAAAGATGTCAAAGCTTGGGCTCAAGCTACCTTATGGGATAAGGATATTGCTATCTCTGGTACTGGACAAATTGAAGGTTTGATGGATTACAACAGATGGAGAAACAATATGTCTATGATGAGATGGTAATCAAGTCATTTCAATAGTCAAATTTACTGAAACTGTACAACCATTGCATCCAACATGAAATACTTAAAATCAAAAAATCAAATAAATAAACAGAAATGAAAAATGAATAAATAAATCTCGGGAAATTATTCACACTTTGTTAGAAGTTATAGCAATTGTTATAGCATTATTTAATATAAATACATATATATATATATATTTATTTATTTATTTAAGAGTTCTAGGGAATACTTCCATATAATATTTATATTATACCACTTTTTCTTAAATTTTCTTCGATAATTAAGTCGGTAGCAACTGAAAGGACAAACTTCATAGACGTGGTATCAGTAGCACAAGTCTTGTGAATATATATTGGCTTTGAAGTTTTGTTTAGTGCTAAGAACTTCTTTTCAAAGAAATCAATCGCTGATTCAAGATCATCATCTTTACCCTTATAACCTGGAAAATATTGGGAAATAGGTGACTTTTTTAACTTTCCTTTTAAAATATCTGTCTTGTTCAAGAAAAGAATAAACGGAGTATTAACAAACCATCTAGAGTTACATAGAGAATCAAACAAAACCATGGCTTCATGCATTCTATTGACTCTTTCATCCTCAAATAACATTTGGTCATACTCTGAGACAGCCACAACGAATAAAATTGCATTGATATTATCAAAACAATGAATCCACTTCTTTCTTTCTGATCTCTGTCCACCGGCATCTAAAACTTTGAATTTGAATGAATTAATATCAAAATTGGTTTCAGTTATCCCAGTAGTCTTAATCCGTCCATTCAAAATGTCGGTATCATTACACATGTAATCAGCTCTGGAAAAATCATAGACCTTTGAAAAATAATAGGCAGTATTAGCCTCTAATTGAAACTCATTAGACCTTTCAAAACATGTTTTGATTCCTTGATCATATTTCCATAAAGTGTCTATTGATTCGGCAATTTGAGTTCTAGTGAAGTCTTCATGGCTGATTTGAGTTTCATTAACATCATCCATTTTATCATTCAGTTCAGTTTCTAGAACTTCTGGATTAATTTTTTCCGTATTGACGTTATCTTCTAAAGTCCCTTTGGCGACCCCAGTGCTATTTAATCTTCTTTGAGTCTTCCTATCTTCACTGTATTTTAAAACATAGTCATTTAAGAAATTATGACCTCCCGCTACAGCAGTATCAATTTGTTGTAAAGAGTTAGCTTTCAAAATTATATGCTTGAAGGCTTTTAAGTCACTATTTTTTTGATCACAATCCAAAGGAATCCCTAAATTTCTAGCTTGAACAATTAATATTTTCATTGATTGTATCACATCACACCAAATGACTTGACTATACTGTAATCTCTCTTGATCAGTAAACCCACCTTTATGTAGAAGCTTCAATTGTTTCAATACTGTTGATTTCCCACTTTCTCCAGCTCCTAATAATAATAATTTTATCCCTTTTTTGTTAATCTGTTTGTTCAGTTGCAAACTTCGATTGATGGCTTCATTGATTCTCTTATCAGCGAGAAAAGGATCATTTTCATCCTGTTCCGGAACACTTGCTGTACAACCCATAACTAATGAAGGAAAGCTCTGCTATCAATTTGAATGATAAAAAAAAACTAATTCATATAAAATTTGGAACTTGAAGAGAAATATTATTAACTAAAAAGAAAATGTAAATAGCCTCCGCTATCATTTGTTTCAGATATTTCGAGCCGCATACTATTTCCCACAAGTTGCAAAAAAAAAGAAGTTAAAAAAAAGGAATTAAGGGGAAAAAGCGTGTATTACCAGAGATAATAAATTACTTTAAAATACATTCAAATAAACAAATAAAACAAACAAAATAAATAAATAAGTAAATAAATATGGATATATAAACATTAAAATCCAAAAATTCAGAGTTCATCTTTGATATCATCATTCAAAGAATTTTTCATTTTTGCTAAGTAAGCTTTTTCAGCTTCTTTTCTCTTTTCCCAGTTACCATCAAGCTCGTTTTCAATCATACTATCGGTGACACCACCGCTGATCAAAGATTGCCAAGTTCTTAAATTTTCAAATCCATTTCTAGCATAACTGTAATCTTGGAACGCACGTCTTATTCTTTCTTGATCTTTGGCAACAAATGGACCATGGTGAACAGTACGTTGGTCCAAAATTTCACCTCCGACAAGAACGAATTCAATGTCATTATTAGAGTCTGATGGATTTTCACCTGAGATTCTATCACCGTCTACATTGAAAAATGCATTGTGGAATTTGTCTACCGTGGAACCATCACTCAATTTTAAACCATCACCAACCATATTATATAAAAATACATTGAAGTTTCTGGGGAAATCTTGAACAAACTTAGCCCCTGGTTTCAAAAAGTAATGGTAGTAGTGGACAGGGCTGTAAGCTAAATCTTGAAGGGATTCCACTCCATATGACTTACCACTAATAACCTTGACTTTTAATTTACCATCTTGATCAGTAGCAACGGGTATTTCATAACCTCTCAAATCACGATATCTTGGTTTAGTCTCCTTTAATTCTTCGGGTAAATCCACCCATAATTGCATCCCATTGGGGATTTCTCCATTTTTCAAAGTTACCGGCATTTCAGAATGAACAATACCTCTACCAGCAGTCATAAACTGTAAATCACCAGGATATAAGATCCCTTTTGATCCAGTAAAATCTTCATGAGCCATTGCTCCATTAATCATATAAGTAATTGTTTCTTGGCCTAAATGAGGATGTTCAGGGAATCCTCCTTGGCCAACATTAAAATGATCAAGCATTAAAAATGGACTAAACTTTGACCTTTGCATAGTTCCAATAGATCTTCTAACTATAGCACCAACCCCTTCAGGTCTTTCCATAGCATAGAGAACCTGGTTAACTGTTCTTGAAGTCATTGTATCTTTGTTGTGGTCGTTATTCAATTTGGCGTTTATTGTTGTAATAATAATAAATAATACCAAAAAAATATTCATAAAACCAATTGATTTAGAAATTCCCGATTCTTTTATAGTAACGATGAGCGCTCATTAGTAAAATAGTTTTTCGCTTTAGTAATAGGCGGAGATAACGAGCTGCTGCAAATATAGAGTAATCGAGAAAATATTAATAATCACTCAAAGTCATTAACGGACTACTGATTTATAATATATAATATAGGACCATTATAGCGGACTTAAGAATAAGCTTTTAACACTTAGAAGTCATCCATTTCAAGTCACTAGTTTCTTATTGTCATAATTACACACATTGTGTCTAATTAATTTCATGGTTTTCTATTGTTTTATTTTTTTTTTTTTTTCGCAGCCCAACACTCTGAACCTAAAATCCGTTTATCCATTTATATCTACTTTCTATATAGTTATACAGAAGCAATAGTAAATACTAATAACAATAATAACCAATATTAATGAATGCCTTATAAATTGGAAGAAATTTAACTTTTTAGTGCTTTGTATGATAGTAGAAATTGCGGTATTGAGTTTAACTGCAGGACTTGGTTTCTTTTTGGTAGTATTAGTATAGTTAGGTAAATAATTTAATGAAGTTGCTGTTGATGATTCATTATCTTGATCCTTCAAAAAATTGGAAATCTTTTTTGAATTGTTGTTGATGTTTTGTAAAGGCAATATAGAATAATTAAACCGTTGTCTTTGATTTATGTTCCACCAAAGTAAAATCAATCCACTGACAATTGCCACAACCACATAATGAATTATATTAAGATAAGGCGTTGGTAAGTAGCATAATTGAGTATCATAATTCAACTGATCTTGGGAACTCTTAAATGATAATAATTGAACCCCGGGATACCAGATACCCATGGCCATGCTAATTGATTTTACAGTGATCTCCCTGGCTTGACCGTTATGACTAACATCACAATAATCGTGGTCGTCTCCCGAGAAGATCAAATCAGGCTTGATCTGTCTTATTAATTCTGCTGAGATATCATAATCAACAAACAGTTTGTATTGGTATCCTTTGCTCAAAATAAATCCCGGAGCCTCTCTCAATGGTCCACATTTTTCAACTGTAGGATCTCTGTATAATGGAATATGACTCAATAAGATTCTTGGGTTAGTTTTCACAATTGAATCACCAAAATTCTTTTCAATGAATTGCTTAACATTACTATTGATTTCAGGTTCAGTTGCAATTAATGATGGTGAATCAATTGATATTATATCTACACCATTAATATTTCTAATGCTGTTACCCAAGCCGAATGTTTTTTCAAACCGGTCTCGGGAATCGACTTTGACACCATTGGCAACACCAATATCGTGATTACCAGGTACTTCAGTAATGAAGTTTACGTCTTTAGTATAACCGAACTTCTGGTGAGGAAAGATCGTTTTGAATCTTTTATACTGGCCGTGGAAATATTCATCTGTTGATGACCTGCCATTATCAAGGTAATCTCCTAAGAAGTAGATATAATTTGGTCGCAAATGATTCACCATAGCCTTAAAATTCTTCCTCAAATACACATCTACTGTATGCTGAGACAATTTTAGGAGATATTTATTTCTTCCCCGATAAGTATGACCATCAATTAACTGGGGATCAGTTATAAACAATATATTTGTTAATTGGTTATCTGAAGTCTTGGTATCATCATCAGTACTAAATGATGCATCTACAGGAACCTGAGACACATCTCCCCAATTACACTTATTTGCCAGTCTATAGGGGACAAATCTTTCATGGAAAAAGAATGTGATAACCCATAATCCCAATATAAATGCTATCACTTGGTGAAGTGATTTTACTTTTCGAATTAGGATATTCATGATTAAATCCTCAATTCTTTATGTAGCAATAACCTAGAACCCAAAAAAAGAAGTTTGATTTTCAAAATGCACTATTGACGCGACATACACACGCACACACACACACACACACTACACACTATTTATAAACATCTTCGCGACAGGAACGATAACATCAACGATAGACCATCTTGTTTACATTATGGATACGTCAGTGGCAATTGGTTTTGTGGCGATCTTCTTGGTTCATTTAATCTATAAGAAATACATAGATTCCACAAAAGATGTTAGTGATATTTATTTGCAGGAACAATCGGTAATTGATGGTACAAGACTCACTAATCAATCTGCTATCTACAAGTCAAACAAATTGGATGCTGGAGATGGGTTAAGAGTGGGATTAGACATAAGGTACGATCACTATAAGCTTAGAAATGGTAATTTGTGTGATGTTTGGGAAGTTTTTGTAAACTCCTTGAAAAGAGATTCCACTAAGGTTCTTCAAATTGATGATGATATCATTAAGATAAGTGAATTGAATTTTATGGCACATAGACTTCAACAATATTTTGAAGCCAATGGAACCAATGTCATCGGAATTAATTCACAAATGTTTATTACTTCTATTGAAGTTTTAGCTGTTGTAGTTGCAGCTTTCATTGGACAGGTTGTAGTTGATGTATATGATGATATTGATAATATTGATGAGAAGAATTTTGATTTCTTATTTGATGAAGGTAGAAAACCTTTGACCGTCGAAAATATTAGCAAAATTGTTGGACCTTTAGAAGAATTACATAGTTATGAAAACCCATATAATTTCGAAAAGGATAAAGGTGTCAAACTTAAGATTACCACTAAATCAGATACTAATAGTGACAATTTGAACATAGAATACATTCCTGTTAATTTTGTTAGTTCAATTGCTTCCACTATAAAACACTTACCAGTTAGTGAAACATTGACTTCCAAAGATAAGTTGTTAATAAGTCAGTCAACTACAAGAAGTAGTCATGAGATTGCCTTCATGCTCAACAAACTTTTGGTGGGATTTATTTGTAGTTGTGATATCGTGTTGAGTACAGACACTGACTGGAATAAAGTAAAGCAACATAATCCTAGTGTCATCTGCATAAGTCAAGATGAATTACTCGGTCAAAGATTAGAGCTGACGAAATTTCATCTTTCGATAATTGATCAAATTAAATACACTCAATCATTGAAATTTTTATCCCGTGGGAAGTTTAGTAAACTAAACAAAGACAACTTGAGGCTAATCTATTGTTATAAACCATTAGAGACTGGATATGTTCCTAAACCTATTACAATGAATAGGTTAAGAGCCTTACTTGGTTGTAGAATTATATGTGAATATGGTTATTATAATACTTTAGGGCCTATAATTTTGAATGATTTTTATGATTATAGACTTTTAAATAATGGAATTGTTTCAAATTTGACCGGATATGGATGTATTTTCCAGTCTATTGAAATAAAATTGGTTAATCTCCAAGAAGGTGGTTATGGTGATATCATGATTAGAGGTTATTCCATCGGAAAAACCAACAAAACAAAAAAAAATAAAGCTAACGATGGTTTTATGTTATTAGAAAACTTCAAAGGTAAATGGGGAAACGATGGTTGCTTATATGTAAATAGTCTTTAAATACAATCAGTTAAGAAAAAGGTCGTTAAAAATATGTATACATTTTAACATTATATAACTACCTACATGAGACTTTCATTCTTATATCATCATTACAAGTGGTAGAATCTTCAAAGTCTGTCTCTAATTCTCTTTTAATACCACTAATATTATAATTGAAAAGAGAACTGACAACTACTTTCTGGTTGAATTGATTCAAATAATATAAGTGGAACTTTATGTTTATGGAATCAAATGAACTTAAATTTACATTCTTAAAAAAATTATTCCACTTTGTTAACTTATTGAAGATGATATCCTTATCTGACTCCCAAGTCAATACTGATTTTGAATGATAAATTTCTTGTAACTTGATAAAATCGTAGCCAAATATTAATAAAACATTGCACCAATTCTCATAGAAAGAACTATTAATATAACAGTTATATTCTAATTGAGATAAAATATTAATTTCTAAAGATTTCAAATTAGAAATATTTTCCTGGTCATTTTTAAGACCAACAATCTTTAACCAAGTTTTAAAACAGTAATTACAATCTTGATTGAACTTAGAAGCAAGAATCAACAAACCTAAAAATAATTTCTTGTAATCCTTAGTCAAGTTGGAATCATGATTCTTGATTAATTTGAGCAAATAAAACCCCAAAACTTGTAAATTTTGAATGGAAGCTTTAGATCTTTTTAAAACTTCTATTATAAAGTATCTTAAATTGCTTTGATTTATCTGAACATCATCATGTTTAAGGTATAATAATTTAATCAAGTTAATGCAACTATTGATTAAAACTAGATTGAATTGATTTTTATCTAGATTATTTTGATAATACTTATGATCATTAGGTAAGTACATCAATTCATTAGGACTATCATTGGGACTTTGAGGTAATGGAGAAAATACCTCTGGTGATAAGCTCGATGATTCTTCAAACGACATATTTTTTTTTTTTTATGATTTTCTTTCCTTTAGGTAAACAAAATTAATCTAATAAGGATAACTTTAACACACCCGAATACACTATTAGAATATATATATATATATATATCCGAATATCAATAACTCAAACCAACCCGGTCACTCAATTATATGAGGAAACCATTATGTATAATACAATAGATACGCTGAAACGCAAGCAAACAACAACAAAAAAATATATAATAAAACAAAATTTATTGATTAAATGATAATCAAAATGCTAAAAACCTTTACTTAAAACGCCAGTATTAATAAAAATGGAAGTAAAAGAAAAAAAAATATTAATGAAATATAAAAGGAAAAGAAACGAACACGGAGTAAAAATGCAATATCACTGATATATATCTGTTTCAAGCAACAAATATATTACTGATAACACAGACTATCAATCCAAGGATTTCTTTATCGCTTTATATAATATGACACTGAGTCATTATGTACTGTATATAAGCGGACAAAGTCGGTTCCGATTTCTTTTTAGAATGACTCAAAGCCGAGAAAGGCCGGAAAATGAATTTATCGATGTGTCATCCTAGGAGATATTGTAAATGCCTTAACCGGTGAAATGGCGTAATAATCAGAATATAAGAGTCAGGGGTTGATGTTGATTTCATTAAGAGCCTTTATTTAATTTTTGGATTTTTTTTGATTTTTTTTTTTTTTTTTATGTAAATTTTTTTTGTAAATTGTAACTGTATCATTAGTACGTGAAATGTTCTAGAAATTGCAAAATTTATCAAAATGCGTAGAAGTAGGCAACATCACACTGTTTCATAATTATTACTATGACGTGACAAATCTCCAAACAGATCACGATATCCTTAATAATCACTATTTTACTAAATTTATATATATATATTTTTTCCTATTTATCGTTATATTTTTGGTTAATTTTACGGTCATTTTCTCCTTTTTATTATTTTTCTTTTTTATTATTATTATTATTATTATTATTTTTTATTATTCTATCTTAATAATTCTCTAAAGATTGAGTCAATCAAATCTCTCATTTCTTTATAACTTACTAAAATGCATACCTTTTCATCTCTTGAAATCAACATAAATGTCTCGTCAATACCTGTATCTAATTTATTAAGCTTTACCAAAACTCTTGATAAATCAACTACATTTTTACCAGTAGCATCATTGACTTGATGGAAAATATAGTCATTGAATAGTTTAACAAGATAATATCTATCATTTTCATGCCATGATAATGTAGGATTATCAACAATAAAGTTGATTTTACTTATTAATCTGAATAATCTTGCATTCTCCAATTCACTTGTTAATTGATTTTCAAAGTAATCATTCAGATTTTGTAAGCTATCTATCATGGTCAACAATTTTTGACTAAGATATATTTGATTGAATTTCTCTAAATTGAAATTATTACCTTCTTCAGTTAATTTACTAATGACTTCAAAAAGTGGTCTACTTAAATAACTGGAAAGATTAGAAATTTTTTCTTGTAAATTACCTTGTCTTAAATGAGCGGGAACTAAAAGGAGGGCAAGTTCCACCATTATGTTACCAAAGTTTTTTATATCCTCCACTTGTAAGCTTTTAATTAACTGTGATAAGGGTAATCCTTTAGAATTATCAATATCATAATTTAAGATATCACTAATACCAAGTCCAGACAACTTTATTCTGTTTTTACTGGTAACTATAATTTTGGTCAAATCCAAAGATGATCTAGCAGCAAGACCTTTTTCATGAATGGCCATTAAAGAATTGGTTATTTGAATAATATAAAACCATAATGTATCTTCAGTAACACTTTCTAATTTGGCCCCTATTTTTCTATTAAAATGTTGCTCTAACAAAGTACTAGAATTTGGATAATAATCATAGATCATAACTAACTTGGGATACCCAAAAGCAATGGAAGTAAAACTGTCATGCAATTTTACTATGTTAGCATTATCTATAGATTTCCATTTTTTCATTGTTCTGAAAGGTAATTCATTAGTGATATTGATGGCAACTTCATTATCAATTTTTCTTAAAACATAGGGATTTCCATCAGTATTAGAAAAAACTTTGTAAACTCCAGACATTACATTCCAAACTCGGGAAGTGGTCTCTATATCAATGGGTACTAATGAATGGTATACATTGACATTTTCTGGTAAGTTACTTCTACCAATGGCTTGTAAAGTAGCTTCATTTTTTTTAGTCAATGTCTCTCTCAATTCGTTTGGAATAAACATTTCATTAGGATTAGTTTCATGTTCAGCAAGGGGAATTTGCAATCTTGGTGGCGGAGTAGGAGCATACAAATGATAGTTCAATGGAAACGTAGTGGCAGAAGGAGTAGGTTGCAGAAAGAATAGATCATTAGGCGTATTGACACCATTTGTAATTGATGCAGTAGTACTGGCAGATAATGGAGGAGCACCAACTGTAGACAGCACGGTTGGTGGCTGTTGAGAAAGGGGTGGTGTTTGTGAATAAGGGTTTAATTGAGGTGGAGGACCAGCCGGAGACATAGAAGAAGTTTGAATTGAGGATGAAGATTCAGCATAATTGGTACTGGGAGTGAATACTGTCGCTGATGTATTGAATTTTTTAGAATTAGGAGCAGGACTATTAGAAGTAGGAACAGGAATAGCGCTAGATCCAGGAGCAGTACTAGAAACACTACCAATTGAGTCAGACATAGCTGAGGAATTGGCATTGGAATTGGCACCAGGATCATTGGGACTATTATATGGAACAAATGTGGGAATCTCATCAAGTTTTGGTGACAAATTTGAAAACTTATTAGACAATCCATTGACAGAAGGTTGGAATGATGGGGTATTGAAATTAAACTTTTTCTTTGTTTCTTTCGAAGTGGTTGTTGTAGATGATGATCCAGATGAAGGAGCAGTAGCAGTAGCATTTATTCCAGCCACTGAAGGACTTGAATTTGTTTCTACATTATTGGGTGTGTTACTTACAGGGTTAGCAGTTGTCGAACTGCCACCACTACCTTTATGCCGAGTTGTATGGCTAAAGGCACAACCTCTATTTTCAAATTTACAGTAACCATATATCAAAATATTTTTACAAAGCGTGTCTTTCGCTGAATCAATATTTATGTTCATCCTTTGATTGTTATCATTGATTAGAAAGTAGTTTTAGGATATATTTTTTTTTTCTGAGAGCGCATAGGGAAAGATAGTATTGTAATCTTTTTTTTTATCCCTTATTTTCTATAAAACATGTTTGTTTTACTATTAACAGGAGCCTCTACAGGTAAGTAAATTGAAAAAGGAGTGAAACAGATACCACTTAACACATAAATCAGATATACTAACATTTTCTATAGGTATTGGTGCAGCAATTGCTAGAGAATTTTTGAATAAATCTAGTTCAAATAAGTTAATTGCGATTGCTAGATCTAAAGATAAGTTGGATCAGTTGGTTAATGAATACAGTGATGATAGAGTAGGAATTGTGGCTGGTGATGTGACTGATGAAAGGACATTAACAGCATCTATTGAGTTAGCTAAAAGCAAGTTTGGTCAAATTAATTCTGTCATTGCCAATGCTGGAGTTCTTGATCCAGTCTCGACAATTGAACGGGCTAAAATTGACGATTGGAAATGGGCCTTTGATATCAATTTCTTTTCTGTTGTCAACTTGGCTAAACTTGTACTTCCAGAGTTAAGAAAGACAAAAGGTAATTTCATCGGGGTTTCATCAGGAGCTGCTACTAGTGCTTATAATGGTTGGGGAGCTTATGGTTCTTCTAAGGCAGCTTTAAATCATTTAATGCTGACTATAGCTGAACAAGAACTGGATGTTAAATCTCTTGCTATTGCTCCAGGGGTTGTTGATACTGATATGCAAGACAATATCAGAAACAAAGCTGGTAAGAACATGCAACCAGATGCTTTAAAGAAATTTACTAATTTGTATGAAAATAAACAGTTACTTCTCCCTGAAGTTCCTGCTAAAGTATACGCTAACTTAGCTCTTAAAAGCTGGAGTGATGAAGTCAATGGCCAATACTTAAGATTCAATGACGATAAGTTAGCTTCTTATACAGATTAAAAAAAAAAAAACTAAATAAACCGCACAATATACAATACTTTTCACCTCTTTGAAACCATATGCGAAATCAAAAGGAAAATCTCAAATTTCCGAATTAACGTCCAAATATGTTTACTAGTAAGATGATGCCATTAACCAAAAGAATGGGTCAGATTCCAAGACTTTCTAGAACAATTCAACCTAGAATATTGCCACAATATCAATTCAGATTCAATTCCACCAAGACAGAATCTGAATCAGAAAAAAAATCTAGTTCTTCTAATACTCCACCACCAAATAGAAATGGTATTCTTTTAGCATTAGGTGCATTGGCTTTAGGGACTACAGTATACTCAATGTTCTATACCAAAGGAAATCCACAATCTGCTATCGAACCACAAGACAATAGATCATTTAAAGATGGGGAAATCTCAGTGGTTTATGTTTTAGGAGGACCTGGTTCTGGTAAAGGTACTCAATGTGGTAAATTAGTTAATGAAAAGGGATTTGTTCATTTGAGTGCTGGTGATTTGTTAAGAGCAGAACAAGCTAGAAAAGGATCTAAGTATGGGGAATTAATCGCATCTTATATTAAAGAAGGTAAAATCGTTCCTCAAGAAGTTACCATTGCATTATTAGAACAGGCAATTAAAGAATCATTACCAGCAGGTAAAACCAAATTCTTGATTGATGGATTTCCTAGAAAAATGGATCAAGCTTTGACTTTTGAAAACACAGTGGCTCATTCCTTGTTCACTTTATTTTTTGAATGCCCTGAATCCGTCATGTTAGAAAGATTATTGGAAAGAGGTAAAACTAGTGGTAGAACTGATGATAATATTGAAAGTATCAAGAAAAGATTCGCTACCTTTATTGAAACTTCAATGCCTGTAGTTAGTCATTTTGATAAACAAGGTAAAGTAGTAAAGGTTAGATGTGACCAACCAGTTGAAGAAGTTTACTCTAAAGTTCTTAATGCTTTAAAAGACAAAGGTATTTAGACAATATGATAATATATATTTATATTTATATATTTATACGTTTTACATGTATTCCATGTATACAGGAACAACAGGAACAACTCTTGAGCGAAAAGTGAGGAAAAATTGAATAACGTAATAGTATTTTATTAACTCTATTAATTAATAATAATTTACCATTTTTCTTAATATGTCTGAGACAGGATTACCACCAGGCTGGACCATAAAAGTATCACGTCAGCACAAAAAGGAATATTTTCTCAATGTTGGTACCAAAGAATCCAATTGGGAACCCCCCTTTGGAACTGACGAAGAAAAATTGAAGACTTATTTATCCCAATTCGAAAAGAATGGATATAAACCAGTTGTAAATGACAATAAGGTTAGAGCATCACATTTGTTAGTTAAGCATAATCAATCTAGAAGACCAAAATCTTGGAAATCTCCTGAGGGGATTTCAAGATCTAGAGATGATGCTATAATATTGATTAAAAAATATAGAGACCGAATAATAAATGGTGAGACAACTTTAACTGAATTAGCTCAAACAGAAAGTGATTGTTCTTCCCATTCTCAAGGTGGTGACCTCGGATTTTTTGGTAGAGGCCAAATGCAACCTCCTTTCGAAGAAGCGGCATTCAATTTACATGTCAATGAAATGAGTGATCCTATTGAAACTGATAGTGGTATTCATTTAGTGTTAAGAACAGCTTAAATAGAGACTTATTAATCCAAAAAATCATAATCATTAATTCACTTTTGTAAAAAAAAAAGAAAAAGTAACCTTTGCTAGTCTAATACATATCTTTATTATATCAAATCTTTAGTTTTACTACACACACTTTTGAGACTCTTAAATTCCTTTTGCACCTTAATCCGCACAGTTGACAGATTTTCAATTTAAAAAACTATTATGTGTCTTTATTCTCATAAGGATAAATTAGAAACAGAATCTAGCTCTGGATCAATTGACAGAGAGGTTTTACCTACAAATGTTACCCCAAAACATTATGATCTTTGTTTGGACCCAAATTTCGATGATTTCACTTACAATGGTGAAGAGACAATTGAAGTTACTGTGAATGAAAAAACTGACTTTATCACCATAAATATCTTGGATATTAAAATTGAATTGGCCAAGATTAATGATATTGAAATTAAGGATATTAGCTATGATGATGCTAAACAACAAGTCACCTTTAAATTCCCCGATAATTTAGTTGCTGGTTCAGTGGCAAAATTGTACCTTAAATTTATCGGTAACTTGAATGATCAAATGGCTGGGTTTTATAGATCTTCATATACTGAAAATGGTGAGACCAAATACTTGGCCACATCTCAAATGGAACCTACTGATTGTCGTAGAGCATTCCCATGTTTTGATGAACCTGCTTTAAAGGCCACTTTTGGCATTTCTTTAATTGCCGACAAGAATTTAACTTGTTTATCAAATATGGATAGTAAAGATACTCAATTATTAGACAATGACAAGAAAAAAGTTGAATTTAATCCAAGTCCTAAGATGTCGACTTATTTAGTAGCTTTCATTGTTGGTGATTTGAAATATATTGAAAAGAATGACTATAGTGTTCCTGTTAGAGTTTACACTACCCCAGGGTCAGAACACTTGGGTAACTATTCTGCTGAAATAGCTACCAAAACCTTGAAATTTTTTGACAAAAAATTTGACATCAATTATCCTTTACCAAAATGTGATTTGGTTGCAATCCATGATTTTGCAGCCGGTGCTATGGAGAATTTTGGTTTAATCACTTTTAGAACTGTCGATTTACTTTTAGACCCTAAAGAAGCTAACGTCAATTACAAGAAGAGAGTTACTGAAGTGGTTATGCATGAATTAGCTCATCAATGGTTTGGTAATTTAGTTACCATGGATTTCTGGGATGGTTTGTGGTTAAATGAAGGATTTGCTACTTGGATGTCATGGTACGCATGTGATGCCTTATATCCTGACTGGAAAGTATGGGAGTCTTATGTATCAGATGACTTACAGCAAGCTTTAGCCTTAGATGGTCTTAGATCATCTCATCCTATTGAAGTTCCAATCAAAAGTGCTAGTGAAGTTAATCAAATTTTTGATGCTATTTCATATGCCAAAGGTTCTTCATTGTTAAAAATGATCTCTAAATGGTTAAA
The DNA here is from genome assembly GCA_030573955.1 of Yamadazyma triangularis. NCBI lineage: Eukaryota > Fungi > Ascomycota > Pichiomycetes > Serinales > Debaryomycetaceae > Yamadazyma > Yamadazyma triangularis. Next base: position 752 of record JAJMEC010000086.1, on the reverse strand, counting down.
TGAGGAAGTTTTTGTCAAAGGTGTTTCCAATTACTTAAAGAAACATAAATGGGGTAATACAAAGACTTCTGACTTATGGAATGCTTTAGCCGATGCCAGTGGAAAAGATGTCAATTCTGTCATGGATATTTGGACTAAGAATGTTGGATATCCAGCAGTCGCTGTTAAAGAGTTGGGTAATGGTGAAGTAGAATTCACTCAAAACAGATTCTTAACGACTAGTGATGTTAAACCAGAAGAAGACACTCTTCTTTATCCTATCTTTTTGGCCATAAAAACTTCTAAAGGAGTCGATGAATCTTTAGTTTTAGACACACGGTCTAAAAAGATTAAATTAGATACAGAAGATGATTTTTTCAAAGTGAATGCTGATCAATCAGGTATTTACAGAACTATCTACGAAGAAAAACGTTGGGAGAAATTAGGAAAAGCTGGTTTGGAAGGTAAATTATCAGTTGAGGACAGAGTCGGTTTGGTTACTGATGCGGGGTCTTTGTCTACATCTGGGTTTATCTCAACTGCATCATTGTTAGATCTTGTAAAATCTTGGTCGAATGAATCGAATTATGTTGTATGGGATGCCATTTTAACTACAATTACCAGAATTTATACTGCTTTTATTTTTGAAGATGAAGAAATCAAAAAGGCCCTCGATGACTTTACATTTGATTTATTGGAAAACAAGTTAAATGAAATTGGTTATGAATTTAATGAAAATGATTCATTTGCAGCTCAACAATTAAAATCTTCAT